>JAJPUD010002976.1:140284-157927 GCA_023553655.1 Myrmecobius fasciatus
CTTCCTTCCTTCCTTCCTTCCTTCCTTCTTTCCTTCCCTTTTTCCTTTCTTCCTTCCTTCCTTCCTTATTTCTTTCCTTCCTTCCTTTTTTCCTTCCTTCCTTCCTTCCTTCCTCCTTCCTTCCCTCCTTCCTTCTTCCATCCTTCCTTCTTCCTTCTTTCCTTCCTTTTTTCCTTCTTTCCTTCTTTTTTTCCTTCCTTCTTTTTTCCTTTCTTCCTTTCTTCATTCCTTCCTTTGTTCCTTCTTTATTTCCTTTCTTCCCTCCCTCTCTCCCTTTAAGCTAGCCTCTTTTTTCTTTTTTTCTCTCTTCCTCCCTTTGCTTCCTTCATCCACCTCTTTACTTATTCCCTTCTTGTCTGCTTGCCAAAAGATAAGTAAGCTTAGTTGCTAAAATGAAAATGAGAAAGTACATGATGAGGGCAAACAAATACTTGACACTTTTGCCTCTAAGCAGCCACTTCTCTTACATCATTAGGAAAGATTACATGATCCTCTATACATAAAGGAAAGATCATTGAACTGAGAGTCAGAAAATTTGTCTTCAAGTCCTATCAAGCTAGCTTGATCTTGAACATATCATGGCAGTCTCTTTGAGCTCCTCAATTGTAAAATGGAAGTAAATGCATTTATCTTTTGTACATCAAAAGAACAAACCAAAAGCTCATACTTGCAAAACTAGTTTCATGACCTAATTCTCCCTATCTAAATATGACATTAAATACAGTATAGTAGAAAGAATGAGGGATCTTTGAGTCAGAAGATTAGGGAATGACTTTGGATGAGTCATATTGCTTCATTGATTATTTTTCCTTGTTGATAAAATAGGAATAATACTATTTGTGCTCCCTGCCCTCAAAGGATTGTAAGAATCAAATAAGATAATAATATAGGTGTCCAGAACTTTGAGAAGTTCACCTAAATACTTGAAGAAACTGCTACTCTTGTATGTCAAGTGTAGGAAATTCTAGTCAGTGACCGTGGATCAATCCTGAGGGGGTGATTGAGCTACAGAGAGTTTAAGTGATTAGTGCAGGTTCTAATGGTCAGTGTAAAATATCAGAACCCTCTGAACTGAGCCAGGTCTTCCTGGTGCAAAGTCTAGCCCTCCATTCTAGTTGCATCTCTGTTCTGACCTAGAAAATGTCATAAATGAGATAAATGTTTAACAAGCTTTGAAAAAGTTCTTATTTCAATAATGCCCTTCTCTGCAGGATACCAATGATGCTGTTATGTGTTGGAAATACTTTGAAAACCATTAAGTGGTAGAAAAATATCAGCTGTTCTTATCCTATTATAAATAGAAAACATATTCTTATCCTTATTCTTATCATAGAGAGGAAAATTGTTGCATGGAGAGATCAAATGATTTTTTTCCAGCTTTAATACCTGCTGCCTCATTCCAATTTCAGTAGCCCTTCCCTTGCATCAAGCTTCTTCCATCCTAGAACAGTTATTTCTCTTGTAAAGGGAAAAAGCAAAAGGGGCCAAAGGTGCTCTTTTAGTTCTGTTGCAATTGAGATAGACTTTTCTTTGGTAGAGACAGTCCAGTGATAGACCTTTGGGATGCTAATCGACAAGACCTGAATTTAAATTTAGGTTCAGATCTTTTTACCTGTGGTATCCTGGGAAAGATTAAGTGGTGTGATCTTTCCCTGTCTTAGTTTATTACATTGTAAATTGAAGATCACAATAACACAGTTGTTTTGAGTTTCAAATAAAATAATATATGCAAAGCAAATAAGAACCACTTAATACATGCATGTTCACTTTCCCTTTATTACATATTGTATGAATTTTTCACTTATTTATATGATTCATCTTATCAAACTAAAACAAACCATTGCTAAAATTAAACCTTGGGGGTGTCATATGTACCACCTCCAAGCCTGGGCAGAATCACAAAGCAAAAGAAATTGTTTTTTTTCTGTTTTTTCAACATTCATTTTAGCAATGCTCCTTTGGCCAGTTTAATCACTCATTAAATTTATTAAGCACTTACTATGTGCTACAGGTAATGTATTAAGCATTGGGGATATAAATAAATAAACAAATAAGCAAAAAATTAAATAAATAAACTTGAAAGATTAAATAAATAAATAGATAGGTAGATAGATAAATAGATAAGGAAAAAAGGAAAAAAAACAGTTTCTGATTTCAAGGAGCTTACAATCTAATGGTGAAGAGGAGGAGAATAAAAGTGGGGCAGGTAAGTGAAAGATTTGGGGGTAACTCAGAGAACTCTCCAAGCAATACAGTCAAGTAAAAAATGAGATGTTCTGAACTGAGCTCTTTCCATAAATTGAGCTTTTGGAGTTCATAGTTCCAAACTCTGACCAGAGGGACAGAGGCTGGTTTTAATGACTTACCCATACCTCATGATCACACATTTGATTCTGGTGTATAGAACCCTTATGAGACCCTCAGTTAGGGAAACCCCCATAAGCCCAGTAGAAACATTGCAGGGTCAAAGGGTTTGCTCTTTGAGCATAGTTCCAAATTTCTCTCCAGAATGCTTCAATCCATTCACAGTTTCACCAACAATGTATGTGTCCCAGTTTTCCCACATCCCCTCCAACATTTGTCATTATCTTTTCCCGTCATTTTAGCCAATCTGGAAGGTGTGTAGTGGTACCTCAGAGTTGTCTTATCACTTTTTCTTTCAAGGCAGCAGGATGACAAAGTGGATAGCATGCTGTGCCTAGAGTTAAGAAAACATGAGTTTAAATATGGCCTTAGACATTCACAAGGTGTGGGATTCTGGGCAAGTCATTTAACCTTTTTCTCAATTTACTCAAGTATATAATGGAAATAATAATCATATCTACCTCTCAGGACTGTGGTGAGAAGCAAATGAGATATTGATGGTAAAGCATTTAATACTTTAGGGGAAATCCCAGATATATGATATGTGGATTGGGGGTTGGAGAAGGTTGGTGAAAGATAATTTTAGCTGAAGATGGAAATGCTATTCTAAACTTATCTCTAGTCATACTCCATGAACTCTGCCTATTTCACAGGGAAAGGATAGGGATCAGACGTAAACCTCTGATTACATGGGTAGGGGAAACTCCCAGGAGGGGAAACTCTATCTGTGTTGGTCTTCACATTGTCTACAACTTCTGGTCTTAGAGAGTTGTGAGACACTGGGATGTTAGGTGATTTGTCCAGAGTGTGACACAGCTGGTACATGTTCCAGGCAAGGTTTGAACTCCAGATCTGACTTTAAGATGTGTTTTATGTCTGATGAAGAGAGGATCAAATAAGGCAAGAAAATGGATAGAAAAGTTCTTTCTACCTATAAAGTGTATACCATTGTAAAAGAGTCTTAGTTTAATAGTAAAGACTTGCATTCATATATCCCAGTGTCAGTGTGTAAAGCTCTGGAACATTTTTTAAAACTATGAACAAAAGTGGAGAAAGCAGCCTTGCCGTCTCTCCAGTCAAAACACAGAGAAGATTTAGGCGATGAGATAGGCTTTGTTGCTAAATTCTCTTTCCTAGAATCCTGCCGTTCATACTCAGAGAAGCCAGATGACTCCCAGAAGGTGCAACAAACCTCATCGGTATCAGATAGAAATCGGGGCTGTCTCTGAGTAAGGCACATCATCTCTGTGCTGCTTTTCAGGAATGGGATTTCAATAGCTTTCTCCTCTCTATCTTCAGCACATACGTGCAAGCCTATTTGTGTTTTTTGTTAGAATCTGTCCATGAATATGAGAAGCCTATTATGCTTTTATGAAACTCACACATTTTTCATCATGCATAATCCTTTCCCACAATTGCATATGCCCTGTTCTGAATTCTTGTTCAGATGCCCTAGATGGTACGGAACTTTATTGCTTTAAAATGGGAATATTCTCTTTCGCCTGTGAATGTCTACACCCCGTTATGTGCTTCTGTGATGTTTTTCATTATATTTTTATGATGTTTCACTGTGTTTTGTCAGTGGGATTGTACCTACAGTCTGGGCTTGTGCAGTGTTTTCATTTTATTAATTTTTGTTCACTTTCTCATTTTTGCCTTTCGTATTTTTGAAGCCCCACGGTCACATCTCATAGCTCCCAAAAGGCTCGTGGCCAAATCCTGCCCACAGCGCTGAAGTTCTCCTACCAAATTCCCATCTGTCTGGAAGCCCTGCTCTTCCTTCCTCTCTAATTCTTCTGATCCGGAGAATGACAGGTTACGATAGCCCAGATTTCATCACTATTAATAAGATGAGACTTTTCCCTTGGCACCAAGCTTAGCAACTCTTTATTGTCCAGGTAAATTCAATACTTTTAGACTAAATTCCAACCCAGGTAAAAACACAGCCTTATGTTATCCCAGAGGAGGCTCTTGTTGGCAGTTGTTCATGGATGATAAATTGCTTTGATTCTAGGGAGTATTAAAGACTACTACTTAAGTTGAAAACTATTAAAATCTGGTAACCTATATTGCTCAGATACAGTTTACTTCTAATTATGCTAATTCTAAGTATTTTCTTCTTGCTATTTGGATCCTTTTGCCTCTCAGAACAACATTTTGCTTATTCCAATATTAAATTGTCAATCCATGAATATGAATTCTTTCATTCATTTCACTTTCACCCTTTTCTATTTAAATTTATCCATCTGATTTTATGTTTACTCTTTAGATTGATCCTTTCCACCACTTCCATCTTCTTCCCCTCTCCCATCCACTTTTGGAATTGTGTTCATTTGTTCCTTCAGTAAAGAATACTTTATTTTGTAATAGGAGATTGTGGATGCAACTCCCAGATTTACCACTTATTACCTACGTAGCTTTGTGATGGTTAACCTCTCTAACTTTACATTTCTCATTAATAAAATGAGTGGGTTGTAGAAATAACTTTTAAGTTCATTTCTGGCTCCACATCTATGATACTGTGATATATGTAAACATTTCTCTTGCAAGAGTTATTCTGTAGAAGTTCATCTTCCATCTTTATGACTTTACACAAATAGTTCCCTATGTGTAGAAAATACTCCTTCCTCATTTTGTAGAATTTCTGGCTTCCCTTAAAGTATAATTCAAATACCACATTTTATACTAAGTTTATCTAGTGCCATCCAATTGTAAACATTCTCTCTTGTAGCTACTT
Organism: Myrmecobius fasciatus; assembly: GCA_023553655.1. NCBI lineage: Eukaryota > Metazoa > Chordata > Mammalia > Dasyuromorphia > Myrmecobiidae > Myrmecobius > Myrmecobius fasciatus. The sequence goes on from JAJPUD010002976.1 coordinate 145,386, forward strand.
TGGATTGCTTTGGATATACACACACACACACATACACATACACACACACATACACATATATATACACATGTGTCTATATATTTCTATCTCTAAACATAAATATATATTATATAGAGATATAATATTCTGTGCATGTATGTATACACATATATATTTATAAATATACATGTATACATACATGTGTGTGTGTCTCTATGTACACACACACACGTACACATACATTTATAGTATTTGTTGTATTCTCCTAGAAGTGCATGAATTTCTTGATGGCAAGACAACTTTAAATTTTGTCTTTGTATGCTTACAAACTAACAGAGGACTTAACACATAGTAGGTATTCAACAAATAACTACTGAATTGTGTTGTTTTGCCCTTATAATGCCAAACTTCATAGTTTAAAAAGTTTTCTTGGCTGCCAGTATAATAAAGGATTTGATGATCATTGTAACTGAAGGATACTCCAGGGATAGCTAGCAGTGGCTGGGTATAATTACCCCTCCTGCCTTCAAAAGGGCAGAATTAAGCTCAGCAAAATACCGAAGAATGCTCTCAGTGGACTTTTGAAAGGTTTCTCTTTTAATTTATGTAAGGATTTTATTCTTCTCAGCATTTTTTCCAGCTATTAGATTTTAATCTCATTAACATGAGTGCCACTTATAGTGCTAAGGGTGGATCTCTCTCACTCAACCAGAAGGAAAGGAGACATTATGATACTAATATGTATTGTTGTGAATAGTCCCACAGAAAGCTTTTCCTCCCTCAGATGTATAAGGTACAGATAATGGGAGAAGTGGCAGCTACAAAACAGTCACAAAGTCGAGACATCAAATATTTAAGCTGGACAGCATCCGATAGCTGTTTCTTTTCATGATAAAATAATTTGGAAATTCTGAAGAAATAATGGTGTATATCAATACTTTGTATGGTTGTACATGTTCTTTTATGTGAACGTGAGAATGTGAGAAATAAGTTTTTTTCTCTTGCATTTAATAGCTAATTATCATATCGGGGTCAAGGTTTTTCCCCTTATATGCTTCCTCATCCAGAAAGCAATCAGTGTGGTAAATCTTAGGCAAAGATTTGCCTAGTCCAAGAACTAGTCAGACAGTAAAAGAAATTCCCAGTTTTTGTTAATGAGTATATTTCTGCTTATTCCATTTACTGAGACAGATCAGGGAAAATGCTGTTTCTCCCTTCTGTCGATGTCTCTTTAATGAAGATTTGGGTGACTCAGTCATTTATTCCAAGACCTTCCCAATGTTTTAACCAATCAGGGGTGATTGGTGGCCCTCAGAAACATTCATGTACGCTGTAAGTCCACCACTGTGAGGGGTCTTTGGCTGAAGAGAGATAGTTAAACAACTGTCCTTTTATTAATAAATGTGCTGGACTTAATTACAAAATAATTAAATTACCCAGTAACTATATCTTTTGGAAGTTTTTAATTTGGAATGAATGACTTTTTTGATTGCCATACTCCAACTATTTTTGACTAATTTTGTCTAATATTTTTGTCTCAATAATTTTAACTAATTAGCATTGAAATCATTTAAAAATACTCATTTATTAAATATTTAATATGTATAAGACATTTTGGACACTAGAAGTATGAATCTATAGCTACCCTCATAGAACTTATATTCTATAGAAGGGCTAAAATATATAAATCAGATAAATGTCTGTGGGAATTTCAAAAGACTGATGGAAGAGTTTCTGAAGGACTAATAATTAGGAGTCAGGAAAGCTTTCTTTGACTTTTCCATATTAGATCACATCACTTACAGGGAGCTGATGTCTTCCCCTTTGAGTCAGAACTTTCTCATTGCCTAGTTTAAGCTGCAGGAAGAAAGGTTCAGTTTTTATGTTAGAGCTCTGGTTCATTAGAACTCTCCTTGCAGTTTTGCATTTGCTGAAGTTGTTACTTGCTGGAGATTGACACAAAGGACTGAAGAGCGACCCTTCCCCTGATACTCATGAGAAGTCATAGGAGAATGCATAGTAATAGTTTCCTCATCTGTAATAATAACAACTATCTCCCAAGTTTGTGGGGAGGATTAAATGAGATCATATTGGAAAGTCCTTTGTAAACCTTAAAGTACTGTATGAATGCTATCTATACAGTACCTAGGTAGTGCAATTCAATTCAATAAATATTTATTAAGCTCCTGCTATGTGACAGGCACTCTGCTAAGTGCTAGAAATTAGGGTGCTAGGCTTGAAATCTGTAAGACAAGTTTAAATTTGGTCTTAGACCCTTAATAGATGAATTAACTTTGCTAAGACACTTACCCTGTCTACTTTAGTTTCTTCAAGCATAGACTGGGAATCACAATAGTACTTGCTGGAGTTATTGTGAGAGTCAATCGAGATGTTTGCAAAGTCTATAGCACTGTGGCTGGGATATAATAGGCATTAAATAAAGTTTGTTCCCTTCCCCTAACCACTTTAATTGATCTCATGGTCTTGAGCTGGAATGGATCTAAGAGACTGAGCCACTGGACTCATTGGGAGATGGCATGTGGTTCCCCTTTACTAGACTTTTTCAAGTAACGGTGTTTGTTAGGTTATGGGGGCAATTCTTGTTGGGTATAGGTGGGTACTGAGGGTCTTTCCAACTAAGATTCTGTAATTTCATAAGCTTGGAGAGGCTAATTGCCTGAGCCAGCATTAGCCAACTCCTTGAGCTGGGATCTGAAATTATGTTCCTTTGAGGATAAATTCGATGAACATTGCGTTCCTTGCCCATTCTTCTTTTTTTATGCTTTTTACTCCCTTCCAACTCTTAACCCAGTGCGTGTCACACAGTAGGCACTTGATAAATGTTATTGATTGACCACATGGAGACATTGCATTCCTTTGTTCTTCTTTTTTATGCATTTTATGCCATTTCCTGCACTTAAGCTAGTGTCTTTCACACAGTAGGCACTTGATAAATGTTATTGATTGACCACACAGAGACATTGCTTTCCTTGTTTCTTCCTTTTTATGCATTTTATGCCTTTTCTTGCACTTAAAGCAGTGCCTGGTGCATAGTAGGCATTTAGGAAATGTTTACAGACCACTTGGAGACATCTCACCATTGGAGCTCTGGGGATGATAATACAAGGATATGTTAGCCATATTCCTGCCCTATCATGCATCCCATCTCAGAAGTTACCCAAAGAGCTAGGATGGACTTGGGTCATGAGGCCAGTGAAAGCTGTGTCTTAAACAGCAGTTTCTGTGTCATTTCTTGTCCCTGATGGCTCCCTGGTGTCAGAGGGGAGGGACCCCTGACAGGAACTTACAGCGAATCCAGGGAGCTTCGGAGCCAGAAATTCCAGGGAAGATGCCGGTGACATTTGATATGGGACAAAAACTGACACGGGGAACCTTTCAGAAGGCATTTCAGTTCCTGGGAGACAAGAGTGTCTCTTTGTTGGCAAGTCAGAGTTCAGTAAAGAGAGAAACATGAAGGGAAATTCCCTTGTGTGTACCTGCTGGCCAGCAAGCTACAGGGTAGCAAGGGCCTCCCCCCTACCTGGCCAGTGTGAAGATTGTGTTGTTTGTGTGAGAGAGGGAGACTGAGAGAATGCCCTCAGTGAAAACACTTGACCCAAGCCCTCAATGGCTTCAGAAACACTTGTTTTCACCAAAGAGCTCTAGCCTTGGTCTGCAGAGTCCTCAAGATGCAATTGAGGCAGCTCATTTTGCTCCCTACAGAGAGAAATTGTGGGGGCAATTTTCAACAAATGATAGGAACTTGTCCAAGTGTCTCTGAAGCAATGATGGCGCTTGCAAATTAGTGCTAATGCGAGCTACTTTTTTCTCTGAGGTTGGTTTGAGGCGCTGGGACAAAATAAAGGGCTTCAAAATAAAGCTTCAAAACCATGGCTTTCTCTTCCCTGGAAATCAAATCCAAAGTGGAATGGCTTTTTTTTCACATTTATCTTATATCAAGTGCTAAGGGTCGGGTTTCATGCAGTACATCTAAGTTTGCACCAAGCCCAGAAAAAAAGATTGTTTAGGAAGGATGGAGAGGAGGAAAGAAGATGTATGTTATTTAGTTCCTCCAACTCTGGGGAATGAGGAATAGAGTCTTAAATTAGTCTGCTACTTGTGCCACACAGCATCCAAGGCACTGCCAACTTGAGCCAAGTAGTTGACAAGATCTGGTCCTTGAACATGAAACCTGTTACTCTGTTCAGCAGACCCCAGTTATAATGCTCTTCTTGCTCTGCCCCCTTTTTGGGCAGGACTCTACTGGCCCCTTGCCGGGTGGTAGATATCCTTTTCATTTGATTTTCCTTTCAGCAGGAAATTTGGAAGAGAACTATCGCTGAATCTATGCTGTTGCATTAATCACATGTATAAATATGTTTTTGATAAGTTATATATTAATATATTTCTAGAAATAGGATTTGAGCTCCTTGAGAGTAGAGAGACTTTCAGATTTTATTCTTGAATCTTCAATTCTGAACACAGTGCCTGGTACGTATAAGGAGTTTAATTGTTGGCTGAGGGGTTAATTTGAATTACCCAGCAACTGAGGTTTCTAACCATGTCAGAAATAGAGTTCATTTAGAGATGGAGAAATACACCTTCTTTTGATAAGCTGCTGAAAAGAGCCCCAAAATTGCAATAACATGGATTATAGATACATTTAATCTACTAAGGTAATAAAAGAAAAAGGAGAGTTACAGGGGGAATAACATTCATCCTTCCTTAATAATACATCATATGCCCTGATCTTGTTCTGAGCAAACAGAAACACCCACTCACACACACACACACACACACACACACACACACACACCATCTAAGTTTTGCCTTGTTTAGAAAAGGGGGGGCATAGAGTTAATCTGTCAAACTCAGCACCCAAAAGGAAAGCCATACAGGATATTTGCAATAAAAACTTTGAAATTGACTTGAAATACATTTATGCTTTTAGAAACAGGAAACGTTATTTTATCTGAATTAGGGATTTGTACTTTAAGCACAAAAGGTATTTACCATGCATCAAGAAAAAAACAAGAGAAAATGGAAGAAGAGGAAAGCTGACTTGTCAGATGGATCATTCATCCGAGTTTGAGGGCTGAGCGAGGAGGCAGAGACTCCCCTTGTACTCAGGAAGAATATTGGGTTCTTTAGAAGCGAATAAGCAATGCCCTTAATAAAAGATTGCCCTCAAGGCTTTGACTATGAAAGGAGTTTTTATTCCTAATGTAAACTTTGATTATGATAACTTTTCTTTTTTATTTCTCAAAGTTCTTGGCACTCTGTTTATGTAATAGAATTTTAGTGATGTTATAAAATGCTATTGCTTGCTACCTTACATATCTGTGATTAATCCTTCTCATGCTAGAGACAGGAGGACTTTCTCTCCCTAAGGGTAGAACTTCAGGTTTCTGCGATATTCATATAAAATGCAATTTGGCAAAGAAATGTAGCTTTGAGAATAAAAAATGATGACTATTTTAAAAGGTCTTTATGGGTAAAGACACTGAAGAATGTGTTTGATGCATAAAGAACTTAAGTCTTAAGCAACCAATCTCCCAGTTCATAAGCTACTTCTTGGCAGTAAGTTAGGCACTTGGAGAAGCAGTATTGATTCTTCTTGGATAATTTATTCCATCAGGATCCTAAATAGTGCCCTAAGTGGCTTGAGAGAATCAGAGAGCATCTGGTCTATTGGATCTTTGGTTTGGATGGGGGTGACTCCTGGGCCACAAGTACAAAGAAATCCTATAATTTCATGCTTGGGGTTTTTAGGTTTCTCCTCTATTTACCCCAAAACTTCTTGTTTTTATCAGTCTCCCACAGTTAAGCATCTGGCTATGGCAAAACAGTAAGTTTCTGTGGTTTTTTGAAGATGGGAGCTCCCGGTTTGATATCCTTTGTATTAATTATTACATAAATCAAAAGATGATGTGATCTTAGAGGATTGTTTTGCAGGCAGTAAGTGATTAATAAATATTTGTTGCTTTCTTGTTACTTGGTTGACTGGAGCAGTGAATTAGAATTAGGAAATAGCCTTTCATTTATATAGACTTCCTTTATGTCCTGGGTTCTTGCAGCCATACCCCTACCATTTGTCCTGATGGGTAACTGCAATTCAAGTATTCTCGGATTACATTTCATTTTCTTCTCTTAGATAACATGCTCTGTTATGAAGGCAGGTATTCACTGTTATCTAAATTGTGTGTATTCTGGATACCTGGGACAATGTTTTATTGGACCTGGTCCAGGCTAATGATGATATTGAGTCTTTGGGATTTGCTCAAGACACAGAGCAGTTGTGGTCACATAACAGTAAGAAACAGTAGCACAGTTTCAACCCTGAGCTTTTTGATACCAAATGCCACACTGTGTGATTGGATCACACTCCATTTTACCACTGCAATTAACCAGTTTATTTGGATAAAAATAAATAGATTTTTTGATGCAGATAAAACATTCCCAGAACAATCTCTTTAATGCTAAGATATGGTCACATCATTCCTCTTCTCATAATCCATAAAATCTTATTATAGTTTTAAATTCTTTTTCCCCTGGCTTTCAAGACCTTCTATAATCTGACAACATATGAATTTTGAATCTCTCTCCTCTATTCCAAACAGTTAAACTTCTCGCTATCTAATATCACTAATCTCACAAATATTCCCTCTACATCTTGTATCTTAATAAGTGGTAATTATCACTGCATAGTCCTTCTTCTTTTCCTTACCTATGAAATATTTACTCTTCCTTTTAAGCCCAAGACCAATAGCCTCTCTGTTACAAAGGCTTCTTTTATGTCCCTGGGTTCTAGCAGCCTGACCCTTCCCATTTGTTTTGATTTGGTAATTCTGTAATTCAATTATTCTTGTATTCCATTTTTATTAGATAACATGTTCTGTTATGAAGGCAGGGATTGAATCTTATTTAAATTGTTTATATTCTTGATACTTGGGTATAGTTTATTATACACAGTAGTGAAATAATACACAGTACTTGAATGAGTGAGTGTAAATGTGTAAAACTAGTTCAATAATCACATCTTCCACTTTTGAATCAGAAGTTGTGCTATATTCACATCTATTATGCTTGTGTGGGGATAGTTTCCAGCAAGAGCAAAGTTTACAAAGTTTCCAGCTTTCCTTGGGGCTAAAGATTGTGGGTAATTCAGCAACTCACTCTTTATTTAATAAGCATTGGGTGCTAGGTGAGGGGGCAATAAATCCAAACCTTGCTGCCCTTAGGAACGGTGCTTCTTAACTAGAAGGGGTGTAATATGTTCACAAATAATTTAAAAGGAATTTTAAGAGAGCAAACACAATGGGAAAAGGTAACCTCCTAATCTTACTTTGAAGGTAATTAGAGATTTTACTAGCCAAAGTAAGGAGGGAATACTTTCTCAACATAAGGGACCACTTAAAGGATCAAAAATTTGGGACTCAAAAGTATCCTCAGATGCCATCTGGTTTAGCCTCCTCATCCTACAGATCCCCATTGCTTAAAGTCACACATCTGCCTTTGGAACAAGCATCAGTTTGAGTATAATGCAGAGTGCGAGAAGGGAAGAAATATGATATGATTAAAAATAGGTAGATGACAGATTGTAGAGAGATTAAATGATGAAGCATAGACTGTGGAAACAGAGTAGGCTTATTATGAATAAATTTATTCAGAAAAGGCCAAATGACAGCCAATACAAATGCACATGCAAAGATGGAAATTTCTAGGAATAAAGCCTTTTATGAATATCACAGAACATGGGAAAATAAATGGTGCCTATTTTTATACTGATGAACCAAATCAATAAATGGAATTGAAATGGTATCAGTGTTGCTAGTGAGTGAATGATCTGGAAATGGCAAAATGTAGTGGGATGGAGCTACCTTGTTTGTCTACAATTTTTAAATCCCTGATTTGAACAAATTGTCATTTTTGTCTTCCAAAGAACACATTACCTCTGCTGTGTGAAAAACCCATATGATCTGCACTGTCAGATTTTATTATTATTGTGACAGATACAGTAGCATATAAATTTTAAACTAATGAAAAAATGTCATCTTCCTTTTGGAGCTAAGTGTTCAAAGTGCATCAGCTATTCAATTTGATAGGCCATTCTTCAGAAGATTTGGGAGGAATTACATATTAAAAATACAGTGTATATGAAACTTTATCACTTTTATCCATCTCCATATTGGGTAAACTAATTGCAAGCCGCTTTTGAAAACTAAACTTCTGAAAAGTTTTACCTGTAGAAATGGAACTTTGAAAATGCCAAAAACTGGGTTTGTATATTTCACTTGTATGTGGAGGGATTCTTTCCCAGCCATTGGTTTAAAATAGAAAACAGAAAGGATCATGGAGATTGTACAGCCCTAGTGAACAGAAATGATTCTTTTGATTATTCAACAGCTTTGGAAATTGAAAGAAAACAAAGGTGGGTCTAGGATGCCTATGTATCACCTATTTGTATAGATTTGGTGTTAAATATGATGTCCAATTACATTGCACTGATATTTTATTATGACACATGCTTTTTTACTTGTTATATCATATGATTTTCATAGTATTTTGTGATAAAATTAGATGTTATCTCAATTGACAGATGAGGAAACTGTGACTTAGATATACTCAGCTTATTTGTCACATATCCAGAAAGTTGCAGAGCTGAAACTCTTTTTATGTTACTCAGCTTTATATAACACCATGTTGCCCGGACACAATCACTATGCTTTCAAGATATGACTTGAAATTTTTCAATGGAAGTTGGCCATGAATTGGTAACGTCTTAGACTGCTAATGTTAGAGAACTTCACAATGCATTTATTATAGCTTGTCATATTTATCTGACAGACTTTAATTCTATATTTCCATGGAAAAGGGATTGCCCTTGACTATCCACAATTATATGCGAAGTTGTGAGAATAGTAGAGTAAAGAAATAAGAATAAAGGAGTCAAAATGATTTACCACTGGACATGAACATGGTGAGTCCATTCATTACTATGCACCTTCCAAAGAGATGATATAGGGAAGAGAGGAAAGATAGAAGAATAAATTATAAACTAATGTATTGACCTGAAGGTTGCTAAATAAAAGGGTTATTTCTCAGTTATAGTCTAGAACAGTTTTATTCAAGAATAGGTTTAGTATATAAATTATTTAAGTATCCAAACAGAATGTGAGTCTTTGGACCTTGGACACAGAAGTCTTGGGTATGAATCATAGCTCTGTCACTTGCTAAGAAAAAATAATTCCAATATCATATAAACTATTTGAAAAATAATAGGAACAGAAGATGTAACTAATCTTATTTCACAAATATGATTTTGTTACCTAAACCAGGGAGAGCAAAAACAGAGAAATAAAACTATAGACCTATTTCCTTAATAAGTTTTGATGCAATTTAAAAAAAAAAAACATAAAATGCTGTTAAAAGAACTATTGATGGCTAGAGTATTGGCCCTGAAGTCAGCAGAACCTGAATTCAAATCTATCTCAGACACTTAACACTTACTAGCTCTGTGATTCCAGTGAAGTAATAACCCCAATTGCCTCACAAAAACAAAACGAAACAAAGAAAATAAACAAACAAACAAAAAAAAAGCAATGAGACCAGGTGGGATTTATGGCAGGAGTGCAGAGCTGGTTCAATATTAGGAAAATCAGCAGTGTAATTGACCATATGAATAAATAAAATAAACAAAAATCAGGATTATTTAAATATATATAGAAAAAAATTTTGTTTTGTTTTTACAAAAAACTACACCTTTTTTCTTTTTTTTTTGTCCTTCACTCTTTTTTTTTTAATTAAAGCTTTTTATTTGTATAACATATGTATGGGTAGTTCCCCAACATTGATCTTTACAAAGCTTTCCATTACAAATTTTACCCCCAGTCCCCTCCCCTCCCCTAGATGGCAGGAAGTCCACTACATGCTAATAATGTTGAAATGCTTGAGAAGTTATGCAAGAAAAATCCTATCTACAAGAAAAAAAAAAAGAATCAGAGAAAGGCAACACAATGCAAACAAATGTCAGTAGAGATCATGAAAATGTTACGTTGTGGTCCATATTTCATGTCCCTCTTTCTGGGTGTATATGGTTTTCTTCAGTGAACAATTGGAACTGGTTTGAGACAATTCTTTGTTGCAGAGAGCCATGTCCATCAGAATTGATCATCATGTAATACTGTTGTTGCTGTGTATGATGATCTCCTGGTTCTGCTCATTTCACTCAGCATCAGTTCATGCAAGTCTCTCCAGGCCTCTCTGAAATCGTCCTGCTGGTCGTTTCTTACAGAGCAATAATATTCCATAACATTCATATACCATAATTTATTCAGCCACTCTCCAATTGATGGGCATCCCTTCAGTTTCCAGTTTCTAGCCACCACAAAAAGGGCCGCCACAAACATTCTTGCACATGTGGGTCCCTTTCCCTCCTCTAAGATCTCTTTGGGATATAGGGCCAGTAAAAACACTGCTGGGTCAAAGGGTATGCACAGTTTGACAACTGTTTGGGCATAGTTCCAAGTTGCTCTCCAGAATGGTTGGATCCGTTCACAGTTCCACCAACAATGTATCAGTGTCCCAGTTTTCCCACATCCCCTCCAACATTTGTCGTTATCTTTTCCTGTCATTTTAGCCAATCTGACAGGTGTGTATTGGTATCTCAGAGTTGTCTTAATTTGCATTTCTCTGATCAATAGTGATTTGGAGCAACTTTTCATATGACTAGAGATGGTTTTAATTTCATCATCTGAAAATTGTCTGTTCATATCCCTTGACCACTTATCTATTGAAGAGTTGCTTGAATTCTTATATATATGAGACAATTCTCTATAAATTTTAGAAATGAGGCCTTTATCAGAACCATTAAATGTAAAGATGATTTCCCAATTTGATGCTTCCCTCCTAATCTTGTCTGCATTTGTTTTGTTTGTACAGAAACTTTTTAACTTAAAATAATCAAAATTATCCATCTGGTGTTCAATTAGGAGTTCCAGGTCTTCTTTGGACATAAATTTGTTCTACCTCCACAGGTCTGAGAGATAAATTATATTACATTCCTCTAACTTGCTTACAAAGTCCCTCTTTATATCTAGATCCTGAAGCCATTTAGATCTTATCTTGGTATGTAGTGTTAGGTATGGGTCAAGCCCTAATTTCTTCCACACTAGTTTCCAATTTTCCCAGCAGTTTTTGCTGAATAGTGAGTATTTATCCCAAAAGCTGGGGTCTTTGGGTTTATCGAATACTAGATTGTTAAGGTTATGGCCTAGATTGTCCTGATATCCTATCCTGTGCCACTGATCGAGTGCTCTATTTCTTAGCCAGTACCAAACGGTTTTGATGACCGCTGCTTTATAATATAGTTTTAGATCTGGTACAGCAAGGCCACCTTCATCTGCCTTTTTTTTCATTAATCCCCTTGAAATCCTTGACCTTTTGTTCTTCCAAATGAACTTTGCTACTATTTTTTCTAGATCTGTAAAATAATTTCGCGGGAGTTTGATTGGTATGGCACTAAATAAGTAGATTAGTTTGGGTAGTATTGTCATTTTTATTATGTTCGCTCTGCCTACCCATGAGCACTTAATATTTTTCCAATTGATTAGGTCTGATTTTATTTGTGTGGAAAGTGTTTTGTAATTTAGTTCGTATAGTTTCTGACTTTTCCTTGGCAGATAGATTCCCAAATATTTTATCCTATCATCTGCTATTTGGAATGGAATTTCTTTTTGTATCTCCTGCTGCTGAACTTTGTTGGTAATATATAAGAAGGCTGATGATTTATGTGGATTAATTTTGAATCCTGCCACTTTGCTAAAGTTGTGAATTGTTTCTAGTAGTTTTTTAGTTGAGTCTCTAGGGTTCTCTAAGTATACCATCATGTCATCTGCAAAGAGTGATAATTTGGTTTCTTCATTACCTACTCTGATTCCTTTTATCTCTTTTTCTTCTCTTATTGCTAAAGCTAACATTTCTAATACAATATTAAATAGTAATGGTGACAGTGGGCAGCCTTGTTTCACTCCTGATCTTATGGGGAATGGTTTTAGTTTGTCTCCATTACATATGATGCTTACTGATGGTTTTAAATAGATGCTGCTGATAATTTTAAGGAAAAGCCCATTTATTCCTATAATCTCTAGTGTTTTTAATAGGAAAGGATGTTGGATTTTGTCAAAGGCTTTTTCTGCATCTATTGAGATAATCATATGGTTTTTGTTAAATTGGTTATTAATATAATTAATTATGCTGATAGTTTTCCTAATATTGAACCAGCCCCGCATCCCTCATATAAATCCTACTTGGTCATAGTGTACTATCCTGGGGATGACTTTCTGTAATCTCATTGCTAATATCTTATTTAAAATTTTTGCATCAATATTCATTAGGGAAATTGGTCTATAGTTTTCTTTCTCAGTTTTTACCCTACCTGGTTTAGCTATCAGCACCATATCGGTCTCATAGAAGGATTCTGGCAGTATACCTTCTGTCCCTATTTTCTCAAATAGTTTGTGTAGTATTGGAATCAATTGTTCTTTGAATGTTTGGTAGAATTC
>JAJPUD010002976.1:164046-166546 GCA_023553655.1 Myrmecobius fasciatus
GCAGGGCATCATATCCTTCTTGCACTGATTTCAGTTTATTTTCCCATTTATCCTCCAGCTCTCTTTTGAGGTTCTTTATGCAGTCTTCCAGAAAGGCCTTTTGAAAAGGGGACCAGTGATGGTCCTGGCTGATGTTCTCTGGATTTTTGTCTAAAGGAACCTCTGGCTCTGGGGTCGTTTCTTTGCCTTGATAAAAGCTGTCTATGGTGAGAGCTCTCTTTTGTTTCTTCATCATATTTTTTTTTTTTTAGACAATGTGGATATCTCTTTAAGGTAGGGGAAAAAAAAGCAGCGGCTGCAAAAAGCTTTGCCCTGGGGCACTTGGGCGAGTTGACTTAAGGTGCTGGGCCGGTGGGGGCTAGGACTAAGTCCGAATTACTCCTTAAACAAGACAAGTCTGCCAGAACACCTGCCCCCAATCAGGGCAGAGTGTCCCGAGTGCCTCAGATAAACTCCAGGTGTTTGGAATTTGTAGTTTGTAGTTTGGAATTTCTTCCAGGATGAGCTGAGCTGAGTCCCACCCTCACTTCCGGCCTGTGCAGTTGTCCTCTATTTATCTCTCTGTCCGAGTCTGACTAACCTGATATGAAGTTATCCAGAGAGCTGTGCCCAAATATTTCTGAGTTCGTTGACTTGAAGATCACTTCAGAGACTTATTTTATTGTTGATTTGAGAGAAGATCGGGGGAGAGGCAGAAAGTCACCTTTTTACTCCGCCATCTTGGCTCCGCCCCCGCCCCCCAACACCTTTTTTCTCATTAAAAACATGGGAAAGTATACAAATAAAGAGACTTTCCTTACAAAAGTACAAGTAGTAATTATCTAAAACCAAAAGGAAGCATTATCTATAATGGAAATAAAATAAAAGCTTTCACAAAAAGACCATGAATGAAGTAAGGATGTCCATTATTACTGCTATTATTCATTATTTTACTAGGTCTTGATTATGGTTAAAAAAAAAGACAAGAAAAAGGAAGTGAAGGAATAAGAATTGGTAACAAAGAAATGAATATATTTCTCTTGCAAATGATATGATAATATGATTCAAGAATTATCATCATTATCATCTATTAAAATAACAATAAGAAAACCTAGTTGAAACAATTAACAAGTTTAGCAAAGTTTCAGGAGATAAAATAAACCCCCCAAAATCATGTGTTTCTATATATTACCAACAAAACTCAGCAGAAAGAGAAAGAAAAAAACTGCAGACATATGAAGTTTTTATTTTTTTTACTACCAAGACAAATGCAGAGATTATATGAAGACAATTACAAAATACTTTTTAGACCAACAAGTATGGATCCAAATAATTGGAGAAATATCAGTTGCTCATAGTTAGGCTGAGCCAATATAATAAAAATTATTCTTCTATCTAAAATTAATTTACTTTGTCATATGAATCACAAATTGCTGAAGAATTTTGATGGAGCTTGAAAAAATATAATTAATGTGGAAAAAGTAAAAGATAAAGCATATCAAGAGATATAAAAAGAAATGTAAAATCTCAGATTTTCAGTAATCATCAAAACAATCTGCTACTGTCTAAGAAATAGAGTAGGGGAACAGTAGAATAGATCAGGGGCATAATACCTAATAGTAAATGTAAATTGCTACAGTCATCCATTATTTGATAAACCAAAAGGTCTAAATTCCGTGGTTTGATTAGTGGTAATGATTCAACCAAAATTTCTGGGAAAATTGGAAAGCAGTTTGGCAAAAGTAGGCATAGAACAGCTCACACTGAATACTAAGATAATATAAATTTGGGTACATGAATTAACCATATAAAAAGAACACAAGAAATATAACTTTGATTATTTGAAATTGAAAAAAAATTGTACAGACAAAACCAATGAAGCTAAAATTAAAACAAAACAAGAAATTTGAGAGGTAAAACGATAGCATTTCTATAATAAAGAGAATTATATTCAAATACATAGGAATCTTAGTCAAATTTATAGAAATCTGATTGATAAATTGATAAATAGTCCAAGGATATGAATGGACAGTTTTCTGAAGAAGAAATCCAACTATAATTATATGAAAAAATACTTTACCAATATCATAATATATTTACAAAAATTAAATAGAAAGCTGAATAACTGTTCTTTACAGAAATTAGAGGTCATCTGAAAGCCTGAAAAAAGGCATTTTTTTTTCTCCTTTGCAAGGAAAATTCTCCAAAATTTCTTTTTTTTTCTTTCTCTTTTAAATAAAGCTTTTTATTTGCAAAACATATGAGTAACCTTTCAACATTGACCTTTGCAAAAAAAAAAAAAAAAAACTTTGAAAAAAGGCATTTCTAAAATGAATCTTTTCCAGTTTACACAAAAGACCTCCCAAAAGTAGGGATCTTCATAATCACTTTAAACTATTTATATAAAACGAAAGTATATAATCTATTTCTCATAACAAATCCTATACTAAAAGCAAACAAACAAGGGTGATATAAATTTTAGATTTCTATGAAACACTTGTAATGGAGCAAAAGTTAAACT
>JAJPUD010002976.1:171546-184396 GCA_023553655.1 Myrmecobius fasciatus
TGTGGCTTGCCATGTCAATTCCCTTTTCAATCAATCAACTCTAATGGCTCCTTTTTATCTATGGGATAAAATCTTTTTTTTTATCTTTATGCTATCCTTTTTAATGGGGGTGTATTTGTGTGAGAGAGATAATATTTTGTAATGTGCATTATTTATTGCACACACACATATACATATATTATATCCATGCATATGGATATTGGCTCAACTTGTAAGATTGAATGAGCAAAAAAGAAAATGAGACCACTGGTCTATCCGAGAATTTTCATTTTTAGTATCATTTTTTTCTGGCCTACTTTGTGACAAGCACATCACAGACTAGTCTTTCAACTTGGACTTATTTGTCTTTTAATTTTGTTGAAACAATGGGGTGAGTTGAGAAGATATGTCACTCTTTCGCTTTGAATCTGAAGTCTTTGTTGGTTTATATAGTTACCATAATGCAGTTGAAACAGTTCTTTCTAATGCTTAATTATAGATGCACCAGCAGGGTGTTTTTTCCTTGACAATTCCACCTTTTATTTTAATGGATTATCTTCTCTCATTTAAACACATGCAAGGGATAAAAATGATTAAGAAAATCTGAACCTCTATACATTGAGCAGACTTCTATTCATGCTTCGCATTTCACTTTGAAGAACGCCCCATACCATGTTGGGGTTGAAATAAATGACAATATTTATTAAGCCACAAAAGAGCTTAGGCAGCTTTGTTATTATGGAGGGGGGAAATATGAAAAAAGGCAAAGTTAGCGGAAAAAAAATCTTTAAAGTAAGCAAAAACTCCATGTCAGTCAGACACATTAAAGCTGGCTGTTTTGAAACTCCAACTGCTAAGCCTTGGGCATGAAACAAGAAAGTGATGAGGTCGGCTGAATGTACCACACACATTGCTAATGCTTCCTCAATGTGAAAAATGAGGGCTACCTTTAAAATCCATACTTCTATATATATAATTATATATGAATATGCATGTATATACACATATATTCATGCACATATATATGTGTATGCAATATGTGTACATACATGCACAATACATACACATGCATTTCTCCACAAAATGAATTAAACAGGCCATCATGCAGAAATATGTAAACCCCAAATATGTTGAGACCTATTCTGACAGGCAGAGAAATCTGTCTAGAAAATCTTTTGGGAAGAAAGAAAGAAGGAAGAAAGGAAGGGGAGGAGAGAGGGAGAAAGGATATGGGGGGAAAGAGAAAGAAAGACAGAAAGACAGATACAAAGAGAGAGAGACAGACAGGGAGGGAGGGAGGGAGGGAAAGAGAGAGAGAGAGAAACAGGAAAGAGAGAGAGGGGAGAGGGAGAGGAAAGGGAAAGAAGGGAGAGAGAAGAAGGGAGAAGGGGGAGAGAGAGAATACACAGACCTCCCAAACTGCTTCACTGAATGCTTCAAGGTGTTGTTGCTTTTCCAAAAAGTGCAGAAATGCCTTTTTCTCTTTCTGAATCAAATCCAGGCTTCTGTCCACATAGTAGTGTTCTGATTAGCCAGTCTATTAATGAAGGGCAGGCTGAATTGCCACTAGTACAAATGACTTAATATGACAAATGCAACAACTTCCCAAAGAGTTTTGGAGTTATGCATGGAGGGAAAGGGGTCATTAGAGCTATTATCAATGCAGTTTCACATAATTATTTTCTCTGTGAGACATTCGTTTGGGCTTTCATTCTGTACAGATTTTTAATTTATTTATAGCTATTTAGGAAACCGTAATTGGTCTAAAGCAGCTGTTGTGAGCTATTGTTTTATTTGCTCTTTGGGTTTTGTACCTTAGTCTGGGGAAAGTTCAGAAATGTCATTGCTAGCCAAATGCAGATTCTGGAAAAGTGGTTGCTGACAAATCCATTCATACATCTCATTTTTTACATGTACCCAACCTCTGATACATAATCTATCAGCTTTATTCTTTAAAATTCTCAAATACTGTCTGCATTTCTTTTCTCTCTTTCTTTTTGTCTCTACTTACTCCCTCGATGATAGTTTCCCTATAGCCTCTTTCATCTTTACTTTCATATCTAGTTCCCTTCTTTTCATTATCTTTGATAATCCTGGCAATATACTTAGCTGCATATGGTAGTAAGCTAAGTCTAAAATTAGTTAAATGGGCATATTGAGCCCTGCAGGCACTTACAAGCAGAGTCAGATGGCGTTGATTTGGAATCAATAAGCCTTTTAGGGCAAAACTCATTCCTTTTCTTCCTTTTTTTTTACTTTTCTCTTTTTTAAAATTACTTTCTATATCATTCTCAGATTTAAGACTGCTGTTAAAATCCTTATTCTCATTCCCAAGATGACACATTTTCGGATTCATGAGTTTCATGCCTTAGACTTGTAGAGTCTTCGAATTATGAGAGACTTTAGAGGTCATCTTATTCACTCTTCATTCCAATCCCAGGATCAGCTAGACAAAATCCCTAATAGATGGGACATTCATTTTCAGCTTCCGCCAATCTAGTCACTGGGCATTTATTAAGCAATTCATATTAAACCAGACAATGTGCCAGGAATAAAAAGAAAAATAAAATATCTCTTCAAGGAGATTACCTTCTACTACCTGAATATTTCTTGCATAAGGAAATGCATTATACTTGAATTGTGGTATTTAGAGATGGAAGGGACTTAGGCAACCATTTAGTCTAATTCCTTCATTAGCTACATGTGAATAATGAGACTATATTAAATGACTTGCCCAAAATGAAAAAAAAAAGTAAATAGTAAACATTGGTTCAAGTTCTGGTTTCTGGGGAATGCTGCAAAATGTTTCTTTTTTGGTGACTATTTCAGACACTTGAAGACTTCCTTTGTTTTGTCCTTATGTGTTCCTTAGTATTAAAGATCTACATTTGTTTGATAATAGGAATCATGAACTTAACTTGATTTATATAGCATATTATATAGCACTTTCCATAGGTGGAGTCATTTAATCTTCACAATAAACTTGTGAAGCAAGTACTAGTATTATCCCCGTTTTACTGATAAAGGAACCAAGGCACAGAGAATTGGATTTGCCCAGGGTGCTCTCAAGGATTGGAACTGAAGTTTTTCTGATTACAAATCCCATGCTCTGTCCACTTTACCACCTGATACTTCTTATATTCCCTTTTTAGATGCATTTTCATGAGCAAACTCAATAGTTCTGTAATTTGACCCATGGATAGTATTTGTTCTGTTTATGCGTCTAGTATAAATACTCATCCTCCTATATAATATTGAGTCATTGCTGTAGAAAGTAAATGTCCTTATGTAGTCATTGTTCTCTCCTGAAAATAAGAAGAGATTATAGTTTACTTATTTCCATATAGGTCAATCATGTTTCATAATTGAGTCTTTTCCTAGAAACCCAGAAATCTTCCTGTGAATGTCAAGTTCTCCACATGGATGAAAGTCTATGTGATCACCTTCCATTGTTTTCTCATTCTCAGCATGTGTGATCATTGTTCCATGTGAGGAGTGGTTCAAACAGAACTCCTACTTGCCTCCCTTTGCTAGTTTCTGTTGTTTGCCTCTTTTCTATTGCACAGTGAGTCACCCATATTTCAAATAAGCTCTATAAAAATATGAATGACTTTTATACAGTGTGAGAATCTGACTTAATAAGATTGTTTAAATAGTGTTATA
Source organism: Myrmecobius fasciatus (assembly GCA_023553655.1). Classification (NCBI taxonomy): domain Eukaryota; kingdom Metazoa; phylum Chordata; class Mammalia; order Dasyuromorphia; family Myrmecobiidae; genus Myrmecobius; species Myrmecobius fasciatus. The sequence continues at coordinate 175,189 of JAJPUD010002976.1, forward strand.
GGAAAGCCATTACCCATAAAGGCCTTTGAGATCATATTTCAAGAAATAATGAAGGAAAATTGTCCAGGACAAAAAAAGAAAAAGAAGAAGCTTTTGGTTATCTTCTTCAAGAAAGATCAAAATGACAACTCCAAGGAATGTTACAGTCAAGAAATAGAGATCCTGGGTCAAAGAAACAAGTACAGCTAGAATCCAAAAGAAAGAGTTCAAATCCTGAAATGTCATAATAGGGTTACCCCAGATTTAGCAACCATCCCTCCTAAAGAGACATGGCAAAATTAGAATATGTTATACCAAAAGGCAAAAAATAAGAGGCTTATAATCAATAATAATATAACTGAAGAGAATCTTGTGTGAGATCTCTTATATTCAGGATTTTCCTTAAATCCGGTAGCAAAGCTGAGTTTTTCTTTGCAGTTCACCTTGTAGGTGTTTCAGTCATTCTCTTCTCCTGAATTTGGGTCTTGGGTATCCTTGTCACTATAAAAGATCTTTATGGTAGGAGATTATGTTGTGTTTACTCATTCTTCCAGCTTTACTTTATTAATTGGAGCTTTGTGTTAGGGCCATGCTTTTATAGTGCTCATAGAAATCCCTGGATATTGTTAATGCAGGTTTGTATTCATTTGGGTCCTATTGTGGATAACTCTAAGTACTAAGCGCTATATTCTTTTTTTTTAAATCCTTTATTTTGGTGGTTACATTTTAAGTTCTGAACTGTCTGCCTCCCTCCCCACCCTGCACTAGAGAAGTACACAAATGTGTACATATGTATGTGAATGTTTATGTTTGAGTTAATGTGTAAAACCATACTATACTTACTTTAATTTTTCATTTCATTCCCTGGAAGTGAATAGCATCTTCCTTGATAAATTCTTTGTAACTGACTTGGATATTTATAATATGCAGAATAGCTTAGATGTTTACAGCTATTCAAATATTATATTTTAAGGGCCCAGACTGCTGACCTTGGTCTAAGTCTAAATGTCACAATTGTAGGTTTTTTCTTGCCCCAATTATAGGTTGGAGCTGCAATATGTTTCTGCTGTAAGCCCCCTGTCAGCTATTTGGAAAGCTGAGCACATTGGGAAAAACTGAACAGCAGATGCTCCCTTTGGCTGGGGGTGAGTTGGAACCCTCAGTTCAGAGTCAGATATACACAGCTAGTGCTTATTTCCATTCCTGATTCTTGTCTGGTCCACAGGCCAATGACTTCTCCTTGCCTAGACACAGCAATAAGGTCACAGCCCCAATTGTAGGTCTGCCATCCAGCTCTTGCCTCTGAATGAGAGAGCTATCACATGGATTTTGATTCTCTTTGGGCTATAATACTAAGGTTGTCCCCACTGAACCCAGGATTTCTTCTTTCCATGGCACACAGCTAAAGGCCCGGTTTGGTTCCCATTCCAGAAGTCATTTTGAGACCCTGTAACGAAAACAAAACAAAACAAAACAAAAAAAAATACCTTTCGAAGATGACCTGCCCTAGAAAAATAACTCCCTTATATTTTCTTTTTATTTCCTGATCACAACGTATAGTGGTGTTCTTTGTTTTGAAATGGTTTTGGAGGAGAGCTGGTCTATGTGTCTTCCTCCTATTTCATTATCTTTGTTTTCTCAAAATATCATCTGTTAATCAATCCATGTTGGTTCTTAGTAAGCATTCATTGTCATTCCATGGACTCATAATTATGAATTCTAGATTTTTGCTAACAATTAAAATTAATCATACCTGTCTAAATTATGAAGAAATTACTCCATTTTCCATTTTTCAAATGAGGATATTGGATAATTTCTAATCTGGAATAGCCTTTTACTCTTCAAGTGAGCATTAAAAAACCAAACATCTTGGTTTTTTTTGTTTTTTTGTTTGTTTGTTTTAGTTTTTTAATAATTTTTTTGCTGCTGATGTTGTTGTTAAATCATTTTCCATTGGTCCAATTTCTCAAGAATGCCTTTTGGGGGTTTCTTGGCAAAAATACTGGAATAGTTGGATATTTTCTTCTCTGGCTCATTTTACAGATGAGGAAACTGAGATAAACAGTATTAAATAATTTACCCAAAGTCACACAGATAATAAGTGTCTGAGGCCAGATATGAATCCAAGTTTTCCTGACTGTAAGTCTGGTGTTCTATCTACTGCTGATTTTAATGAAATATTAAACTGTGGAGAAGCTGGTATTTAAGTTGGACTTCTCAGAATTGGAAAGTGAGCATAAAGAAGTCATTCAAGACATAGAGAAAATCATGAACAAAAGTTGGAGATTAAAATATAAATATGTCACACCAAGACAAAATGAGTAAGTTATTCAATTTTTCTGGAGTGTAGAAGAGTTAGGGGGAATAGTGGGAAGAAAACTGAAAGGATAGGGAGGCACCAGCCTGTAGATGTGCTTGGCTAAGAAGCATGCAGCTTACTATTGGTAATTAATGCAAAGGAGAAAGGGAGTTTTGTTTGTTTGGGGTTTATTTTTGTCAGAGAAGTAACATAGCATCTCTGTAAATAAATACAAATCTGTCACTTATGTGAAGGATGAATTAGAATTATAAGGAGAGAGCTAAGATACGAAACCAGGTTAGAAGTTGATTGCTACATTGCAGATAGATGACAATGACCATGACAGAGACCATCAAATGATAATTTAAGGCATATCGAGCCCTATACATATACTACTGAGACAGTTTGGGAATAGAATTGTGTAATGAGCTCTATAGACATTACCTCATTGTATCAACTGAAGCCCAAAAAGACTAGATGATACCTTTGCAAGGTGCCATAAGTGGGGGGAGATAAAACTAGCAGCACAACTGCTATAGTCCAGGGGCTGCAGCTCTTTCCCTTTATTCTCCAACTTCACATCAACCTTTTCAGAGAACCCTAACCCCTGATCATCTTGTCCCTTTAGACACCTTCCTACAGTAGATAAATTAATAAATTCTGCAGAAACATGGCATCATACAAAATACTGGACTAAATTTTACCTCTCATACTTTAATAGTTGCAGAAACACAACTAGAAATTCTATCCTTTCTAAGGGAATTGTAGTGAAGTAGGAAAAGTGGTTCTAGTGTATGAACATTTAGTAGGTGACTGAGGCAGACTGGAGACAAATTACATTAAAGCTGAGAAGTCTCAGGGACTGAGAAGGAGTTTGAAGAGCAAAGGGTGTGGAATGGAGAAGTTTATGAGTTAAAAGTGAATTTTGGAAGGAGGAAGAAAAAGGTCCAAGAAGCTCATGAATCTCAGCAAAAAGCAATCAACAAATACTGAGTACTTACTACATGCCCCCAAACCGCTATATCAGAGGGTGAGAGACTTTTGTCAGAGATCTAAGAGGACATGAAGCAGTTAGCTTTAGAGAGGGCACTAAGTGATGTTTTCACAAATAGCTGTATTTCCTAAGAAATTTAGTCTCACCCTTTTTTCTCACACACCGAGATAGGTAGTGATGTGAGAAAGGTAACAGAAGCAGGATGTAGCTCAGATCTTCTGCCTCTAAATCCAAGGATGTTTCCATTATACCTAAGAGAGGAAGGTTTTCCAAAGTCAGAGGGGGGTCGATCTATTGAAGAGCAATGGGATGAGATTTCTTTGAGCATGGGGAGAAGTGTCAGTGGCCAGTGCCTTACCTTCTTAGCCCATCCTGCCAGCTGGTCTTGTATTGATCTCCAGCTGTGTGATATAGATGCTGAGATAGAAGGGGAAGCACAGTCTGCCCTTTCTGAAGGAATGCCATTAATGTGAGTCCAGGGGGTAGGTGGAGGACTAGAAAATGATGCAGAAGAGAGAGCCAGGAGAACCTGAATGGGATTCCTAATTCTAGAACTTGAGCAGTTGTGTCCATGAATGTGTATATACATGTGTTACCTGCATATGTACATATATGAACTGTGCATATAAACTTGAACAAGTTATTTAATATCTCTGGACCTCAGGTTTCTTATATATAAAGTGGAGATAATTATAATGTCTTTTAAAATGTCCATTCTTGCATGTGGACTGTTATAATCACATCCAGCACAAATCCTGGCACATAATACATACTTTTAAAATGTTTGCTAGTTCATTTATTACTTGTCTCCTCTAGGCAGCAAAAAAGGGTACTTTTTAAAGATTGTTTTCCTTAGAATATCAATATCATATAGCAGAAGTGACCCAGAGGTTTGAAGATATTTCTTTCATGTTTCTAATTTTAGTTACTCTCTGAGTCTCAGTTTCTTCGTCTGTAAAATGGGGCAGTGGTATTGCCTATTTTAAAAGATTATTTTGGAGGCTGAATGACATAATATATATTAAGATGCCTTGAAAACAATAAACTCCATTTAAATTCTAGTTATAATCAAAGGAAAGGGAGGAGTTGGGGATATATATATATATATATATATATATATTGCTCTGTAGAAATATAAAAATAGTGAGACATTGTCTTCAATTATATAATCTAATAAAGATGTCCAGTTTACATCATAGTATATTCACTAACAGGACATGAATATTTATTTTCCTTAAGGTATTTGCAGATTTAGGTTCGATTATAAGCCAAGGGTGAGTTTTGGGAATTTATTTAAGAAATTTAGGGATGAGGCAATAAACCAAACCAAAAATAAATAAATATAATAAATATTTATGAGGAAGATATTTTTAAAAATATATACGATTGACCTTGATATAAAATCTAAGTATAAATACTGTTTTGGTATCCTATTGCAACCCCTAATGAAACTTCTATTTCTTTCCATCCTCTTTAAAAAGTAGAAGAGATGGAATAAAAAGTCATCAATAATGAAGAAAAGTAGCCCCAATAGCTTTCCCTGTAAAATCCGCTACCCTGAGTGATCATTCTGTTTATGACAGTGATCCTGATAAATTACATTGCTGTAGTTAAAAAGGCTGTCACATTTTCCATTAAAAACTCTACATTCAAAGAGTTAGTACATGGCTGTAAAATTTTGTACTAAGCTTTAAATTAGTTATGATTTTTATTTTTTAAAATTAAAAATGGAACCAATGCAATTATTTCTCTGAACGCATCTATTTTAAAATACCAAATATAGAAATCCCAAATGAAGCAGATTAGAGCCCAAAACAAAGTTCTAATTCATTGCTCCCATTTCACCTTCCTTTCCAGTGTAGGTTTGACTTTCCTATTTGAATAACCTACATATTCACATTGGGAGACTTTGGAATAGAAGAATGAGATGTATCCCCATTGAAGAATACAAGTTGAGCTCTATTTTATCATGTTAATATTAAAAAATGAGAGATGTTATGCTCTTGTCAAGAATAATATGTATGTATGTATAATTAAAGACACATATATGTATGAATATTTATATATAAATTTGTGCATATGTATATGTGTTTTTTTTTTCATTTTGAAAACTACAATTCTCCCTAGGTCCTATCCTGAAGTTTTATTTTTACTTTTTATATATAAGTGTATATTATTTTGTTACCATATAATTTTATAATGAAAAGAAAGTTGAAAAATTGAAAAAAAAATGTTTGTAGAAATAAGAGAACACTTTTATGGCACATGGGAACTGGGGTCTAAAATTTCCAGGTAAGGCAGAGTCAAAATAAATTGTGAGGCAGCATGCTTTTATAGATGAGTGGTGGATATGGACTCCAGGAATATTTGTATTCAGATCTCACCTCTGACACTTAATAGCTCCATGACACACACTGGGCTAGCCACTTTGTATCTCCACCTAAGTTTTCTTATCTGTAGGATAAAAAGATTTTTACCAAATGGCCTTTCAGCTCACTTTCGGCTCTAAATTTATAATCTGTGATCTTAAAAGTGGAAGGGAGTTTTAGGGGTTATAAAGTCCAACTCTGTGATTTTATAGATGAAAAAATTGAAGCAAACAGTAGTGAAGGCACCTGCCAAGAGCACATAATATGTATATCACAGAGCCAAAGTCTAGCTCTATGCTTGGGATAAAGGTACAGTTAGCTAGAAATCTTTTCGTCAGATACCTCATTACTAGACTGTGAAATACATAAGAATATTTCCACTGTTGTGCCCTCAGTGGGCATTCATCAAACAACAACAACAGTAATAATAGCAGTAATAATTATAACACTAATAATTCTGAGTCAAATAGCATTTCTACTGCCCATTTGCTAGAAAACTTGAGAGTATTTCCTTCTTTCAGGATTGAACCAGATTTTTCTTAAGTCTTCATTAAAGAAAGAAGACCCTGGATATTAAGCCAGACAAAAGCTATTGTTTAATGTCAAAAATAGAGCAGACACACAAACCAATAAAAACTTTTACATTTTATCAAAGAAACAGAAGAATAGAATCTGCATAAATGTAACTGAATCACTGAAAAATTCTAAGTTAAAGTTACAGTTAAATCAGACAGAACCAGAGTAACTATTACAACCTTCAGTATTAATTGTGTGTTTTAGCCAAGACTATAATAATTTACATTATCTATCAATTTAAATTTGCTAATTATTTAATTCAGTTCATAAATTTGAGCTGTTTTAGCACACTTTGGAGAAATCATTATGAGGCATTTCTCATAATTGTTAACTCTAGTTATTCATAAAATTCAATCTAGTTATATTATCCAAGCATCATTCATAGCCTATGAACTTGCTACTCCTCTTTGAGCTCAGTTTCATCATCATCATTACCATCACTAGCATTTATATAGCACCTACTATGTGCTGGACACTGTGTCCTTCACAAATATTTTCTCATTTGATCCTCCCAATAACTTTGGTAGGCAAATGCTTTTCTTACTCCTCATTTGAAGATGAGGAAGCTGAGATTGATTAACAGTAGTCTGGTGGATTGCCTAGAGTCATGCAGCTAGCAACTATCTGAGGCTGGAATTGAACTCTAGACTTCATTAGTGAAGCATTCAATGCTCTATTTGCTCTTTCACCTAGCTACATACATACACACATACATATGCACACAGATATACATGCACGCATATATACATACCTCTATACACATATATATGTATGTGTGTATATATACACATACATATATATACATATATATTTGTATATGTGTATATATATATATGTATATATATATAAATTTGTGCCTACTAGGACAACTTCTAGAAAAGAAAATATCTTTTCTAATATTAACTGTAGTATTTCCTCCAACCAAGTAGATGCTGGCATAATGCCCAGTTACTAAGAGAGGTTAATGTGTATATTTTTTCATTTCAGAGTGAAAAACAAAGTTGTTGTTTTTTTGTTTTGTTTTGTTTTGTTTTTCTGAGTCTTAGAGAAGAACCAGACAAAATTGATGCTACATTTTCATTCAATTAAGATGGTTGACTTCTCGCTCCACTCTACCATATCCATTGTAGAGTCCTTAGTACACAAATCTGAGCTCGTAAGAACATAGTCATGGGACAGTTCCCATGAATTTCAATTTTATCCCATCTTCATGTCTATGTATTCAATTTAGTTTAATTTAACTCCTGACAATTTTAAAGCACTTTCTACATACTTTGATTATTACTGGTGTACCTTTAAGACAGAAATGGGATCAATTAAAAATTGGACCTCCGTTTCATAGCTTGAATGGAAATTTCAATTAATTACGCTCTAACCAATATTATCCTTCAGTTATCAACATGGATGGGCATAGATGACAAAAAGTTTATCCACAGCCCTTTGGTTTTTAACATGCGCATCAAACACAAGATCCACATAAAGTCTTCCAATGTAAGTCACCAAAGATTTATTTGAGCATTTACTATGCACATGACACTTTGCAAAGCTTTGGGGAAAATACCTATACATAGACATGTATACACACATTTACATACACATACATATCTTTATGCAAGTATGTATATATGTGTATTCCCAAAGAGATATGCTAGCCAACTAGAATCATTGGTTATTGATTCACTTTTAAGTGTGAATATTTACATCTCAGAAATTGGCAAGTGCTGCAAGTCAGGGCCTTATTAATTGTATTATTGATTGCCTACACTTTTAAAAGTGATGGACAAAACGTGAATAATCAGATTAAATTTAAAAATGTACATTATCCAACCTTCCCCCTTCACTCTCCAGAGCTGGTTGTTAAACACCAGCTCATACTGTGACACTTTATGGTTTTACATTCTATTTGAGATAAATAAATTAACAAAATATATTGTGAAGAAAGGGACTTTCAAAGGGCATGGCATATGGCAGGAGGGAGGTCCAAGGTGAACCATGAAAGAATCTAAGGATTCTAAATTATGCTATGAGAAAAGAGAGTATTTTCTGGGCAAGAACAACAATTTATTCAAACAAATAGAGATAAAAACAGAATTTTGAGTTCAGGTAATAGATAGTAGGTCAGTTTGCCTGAAACCTAGAGTGGGCAAAGGAGATTAATAAGAAATAAATCTGAAAAGGAAGGTGGGAACCAGATTGTAGAAGGTTTTAAATGCCAACCTGAGTAGGTTATATTTTATCCTGGAGAGAATTAAGAAGCATGAAGATTTTTTAATAGAAAAGTTACATATTCAGAGCTAAGTCTTAGAAATGGTAATTTGTTAGCTGTATGAAGATTGGATTATGGACGGGAATATAGAGAACTCATGAAAATGTGAAAGGAGAAAAGCTATAAGATTTTAAAAAAATGTGAGTATATGGCAAAGCTTAGTAACTTTTGTGTGGGAGGAGAAATTAGGTCACATATGAAATAAAAATGTGGCCAGGAGAACTGTAGAATTGAGATGGGGTGAGGTGATAGCGTCCAAGGGATCAAGTTTTAGGAGGAAGTACTAGGGAGAGAAATCAAAAATAATGGTAGATGGTTAGGCTTTGGCAAAGAAAAATGGCATTTTTTGGTCAGAAACAAGAATAAAGAAAGAAAACATATTGAATGACAGATGTTTTGAAGGATATAGTATTGGGAAAAAGAGGGTACTCATGGCAAATTGCTTTCATTTTTCTTAGTAAAGTAAGAGGAAAAATTCTGCTGAAATGGAAAAGTGAAAAGGGGGTGTAAGGAAGAGAAGAAATGAAGTTTTCAAATAGCCCCTCTTGGGCATACGTTAGACAATCAATCAATGAAGAATTAGAAAGAGGGAGAGGGAGGGAGAGAGAGAGAGAGAGAGAGAGAGAGAGAGAGAGAGAGAGACTGACTTCTGAATCACAACAGTAAGGGTATATTTGATATATATGCATATATGTATATATATAACACACACACACACACACACA
>JAJPUD010002976.1:193269-214956 GCA_023553655.1 Myrmecobius fasciatus
AGGTCAAGAATTTCATGGGGATTAATGAAAAAAAAGGCTGATGATGGTGGACTTGCTGTACCAGATCTAAAACTATATTATAAAGCAGCAGTCATCAAAACCATTTGGTACTGGCTAAGAAATAGAGTAGTCGATCAGTGGAATAGGATAGAATCACAAGACAAACTAGGCAATAAGTATAGCAATTTGGTTTTTGATAAACCCAAGGACCCCAGCTTTTGGGATAAGTATTCACTATTTGACAAAAACTGCTGGGAAAACTGGAAACTAGTGTGGAAGAAATTGGGGCTTGACCCACATCTAACACCACATACCAAGATAAGATCTAAATGGGTTCATGATCTGGATATAAAGAGTGATACTATAAGTAAATTAGAGGAATGTAATATAGTTTACCTCTCAGACCTATGGAGATGGAATAAATTTATGTCCAAAGAAGAACTGGAACTCTTAATTGAAAACCAGATAGATAACTTTGACTATATTAAGTTAAAAAGTTTTTGTACAAACAAAATCAATGCAGACAAGATTAGGAGGGAAGCAATAAACTGGGAAATCATCTTTACATTTAAGGGTTCTGATAAAGGCCTCATCTCTAAAATATATAGAGAATTGTCTCATATTTCTAAAAATTCAAGCCATTCTCCAATCAATAAATGGTCAAAGGATATGAATAGACAATTTTCAGAGGATGAAATTAAAACTATTTATAGTCATATGAAAAGGTGCTCCAAATCACTATTGATCAGAGAAATGCAAATCAAGACAACCCTGAGATATCACTTTATACCAGTCAGATTGGCTAAAATGACAGGAAAAGTTAATGATGAATGTTGGAGGGGATGTGGGAGGGCTGGGTCACTGATACATTGTTGGTGGAGCTCTGAACAGATACAGCCATTCTGGAGAACAATTTGGAGCTATGCTCAAAAAGTTATCAAACTGTGCATACCCTTTGACCCAGCAGCATTTCTATTGGGCTTATATCCCAAAGAAATCATAAAGAAAGGAAAAGGCCCCACATGTGCAAGAATGTTTGTGGCAGCCCTTTTTGTAGTGGCTAGAAACTGGAAATTGAATAGATGCCCTTCAATTGGAGAATGGCTGAATAAATTATGGTATATGAATATTATGGAATATTATTGTTCTGTAAGAAATGACCAGCAAGATGATTTCAGAGAGACCTGGAGAGACTTACATGAACTGATGCTGAGTGAAATGAGCAGAACCAGGAGATCATTATACACGGCAACAACAGTACTATATGACGATCAATTCTGATGGACATGGCTCTCTTCAACAATGAAATGTTTCAAACCACCTCCAATTGTTCACTGAAGAAAGCCATATACACCCAGAGAGAGGGATGTGAAATGTGGACCACAACATAACATTCTCATACTCCTTGATTAATGTTTGCTTACATTGTGTTTCCTTTATCTGATATATCATTTGTGTAGACAAGATTTTTCTTGCACAACAATGACAAGTTTGGAAATATGTATACATATATTCGATTTGCCAATATTTTAACATAATTAACATGTAGTGGATATCCTGCCATCTAGGGGAGGGTGGGGAGTTGGGGGAAAAATTTGTAACGGAAAGCTATGTAACGGTTAATGTTGAAGAATTACCCACACATATGTTATGCAAATAAATAAATAAATAAATAAATAAATAAAAACCTTACAAAGCAAAAAAAATTAAAAAGCTTTTAAAAATTAGAATTGAAAGAAAAAACAAAATGATATTTCTAATCTTGTTTTTGTAAGGTCCATTCTAGCAATTATGTAGTTTCTTATGGAGTCCATAGATAGGAATACTTTCAACTGAAATAATAAAATAAAACCAATAAACTATACACCTATGGCTCATTGCATGATTGCAGTAATAAATATATCATTACTAATGAAAGAGATGCAAATAGGCTGATGAAAGTCTTTTGACAACTAATACTTTTATAAGATTCTATATATGTGTTTACTATTGATTTGTATAAGAAAAAAAAAGAATGAGATCAGAAAGAAAAAAAAAATATCCTTTTAAAATTTATCCCTAATTTTTCTGTCTGAGAATAGTTCTGTGGCACTGAACAATGCTAAAGATAATTCTCAGTGAATATTCTAAGGCCATCAGAACTAAGCTATTATTTTGCCATTGTATGACCAAAATTCTGATTTAGGTTTCTAACTATATAACCGCTATCAGTTCTGTATCCCTCCATTTTTTTCTACCCATCAGTGACAATGCTTTTGTCCATCTTTATAACATATAATCTAATTTCTAACTATTCTTCACCTATAAAAATTGTTGCTTTTAGTTGCCCTTTTTTCCTTTCCTTTTCTTACTTTTTGATTATAGATGTTTTAGAAAAATCTTTCTTTCCTATTATTCTTCCTCCTTTCTCCTCAATCTCCATTCCAACAATTGAGATTTTCCTGAGTGACACTGGAGATCCCACTTTCCCCTGCCTTTTTTGTTTATGGTGAAAAATTTCAGAGAGAAACTACTGAAATTGGCAGCAGCAGCAAAATGGGTCCCAATACCTTCAAGAAAGGGCAACAACTGTGGCAGGAAAAAATAGGTAAGGGTTACCAATAACAGAGGAGAACAGCATGAAACCAATGGAGCACCAATGGGAGAGAGGCTTGCAAAAGAATGATGCACTAGTTTCAGCAAGGAAGAAAAAGTGACAGTGATGGCCCATCTCCATTTGGGGCTCCAATAAAGGAAGTTTGAGAAGCCACAAGAACTGTACGGGGAAAAGAAAGAGAGGGAGAAGTAGGAGGAATAGAGGAAGAAGGTGAAAGAAGGGAAAATCCTTTTTTCCTTCCTTCCAGAAGTGAGTGCTTCTTAGGAGCTTAGAATTCTCCAAATGGGGGCACTCCCTCTACAAGATTAGTTGAAAGATTTTCTAGCCCATATCTTGACTAAACAAATGTTTACTATTATTCTGCTATTTAAAGCCCCCAGGTATATGCTGAAACTATTTGGTTAAGAGATATAGCATGCTGGGGCAGCTAGGTGGCGCAGTGGATAGAGCACCAGCCCTGAAGTCAGGAGGACCTGAGTTGAAATCTGGTCTCAGACACTTAACATTCCCTAGCTGTGTGACCCTGAGCAAGTCACTTAACCTCAATTGCCTCAGCAAAAAGCAAAAAAAAAAAAAAAAAAAAAAGAGAGTGAGAGAGAGAGTGAGAGAGAGATATAGCATGCTCCTTTTCCCTACTTGAACCACTTTAAGAGTTTGCACCCAGAAAATAGATGATAGGATAGAGCCGATATTCTTTATATATTTAAAAAAACTAAATAATTTCTGTTGGATGTTGGAAGTAGACATATGAATCCTTCTGCTTTATAGTAGTAAAGGAAGAGAAAATTCATTAAGAGAAGGTATGATAGAGATTTAGCAATGGATCGGTCAGTGATGACCATTGAGAGATCATTTTTCTCCATAGTACTGTGGTTAGATACCACATTACAGCAGTTTTAAAAGTAATTGAAAGTTCATTCAGTATGACTTAATAGGATGACACATAGCTGCCAAAATTATTTCCTTTAAGTGCAGGTCTGACCATGTCACTCTCTACTCAATAAATTTCAGTGGCTACCTATTGTTTCCAAAATGAAATATATACCTCTCATCTTGGCTTTTAAAGCCCTTCACAATCCAATCCCAGCATACCTTCTGATATCATTATATATTGTTCCCCTTCCCTTTGGAAGCAGCCTAAACAACTAGTCTTCTTCATGTAAGTCACATAAAATGTTCCATCTTCCATGTTTGCCATCTTCCTTCTTGCCTGGAAGGTTCTTTACCTTCACTTCTTCTTTTCCTCCCTTTTCTCTACCTCTGCAGGTATCTCTGCAACTTAAAGTCTTAAAGAGTTGTCTGGCTTACTGAGATTTTAAGTGGATTTGCAAACCTGAAAACATTATCTGAATGTGATAGCTATCTTATTGCATAGTCTAAAGTAGGAAATTAACTCAGTTCTTCCTCATTTTAAGGCTATGCTCAATCCTCTCTGCACTAACTTTTTAAGCTGTTGTTCATGACCCCAGATGGGATCTTGTAATTGAATGTGAGGGTCATGGAATTGTAATTTATTATCAGCAAATGTTTGATTTGATTATTGTTTTATATACTTATGTGCCTGAGGACATGCAAAAATTTCCCAGAGGAAAGATAGTCATGAGTGGAAACTGTTTATGAAGCCCTGTTCTAGTTCTCTCTAATTGGTGAAAAATGCAGAGAAACAGATTTAGGTTTAATGGATGTAAGTAAACAATTCAACCTGTCCAAAATTGCAATGGACTACCTTGGTGGGGAGGGAAAGCCCTGGATGCCCTCCCATTCAAGTCTGGTGGGAAGGCCACTTTTCAGAGATTTGGTGAAGGGAATAATTGTTCAGATAGGGAACTTGATTCCATGACTTCCGATGTCCTTAGTGATTATGAGATCCTGTGATTCCAAATGAGTGGCCGATGAGAAGCCAAAGAACTGAGCTTAAAGGAATCATTCTAGATTAGTAACTGAAAGAGGTAAGAGAATAAGGATGATAGCTTGAGGATATAGTAAGGATAAGATAAGGGATTTCTTAAAGAGAAGAGAGCTTGGCACCCTAGTGACAGATCTATTAAATCAGGGATGGGTCAGAGCTTATTGTAAAATTTTCATTATGAGAATTTGTACCTCAAAAATTGGCAAAAACTTCAAATCTGAATTTTATTGTTTTATTATCTAGACTTAAGACAGTGATGGAGGAAATGTTAATAATTCAGGTCATACTTTCAAGTGTATTCTAGTTTTCACATAGTCATTAATTAAATATTTACTAGCATGTCCCTGAACTTGGTAAATAGCAAGGGAACAACTATCAACAAGGTGGAATAAATGAATATGTGCAATTTCCTTCAAAAGAATAGAATAGAGGAAACAAGTTAAAATGATTAGTCCCAGCCTTGGCAATGAGGAAGGAGACAAATCAAAAACAAATAGGTTGAGACATATGGAAGGTTGGATGTATAGTAGGAAGAAGGATAATGGAGTTCCTTACTTCCTTAATATTCTTAGCAAAATCCAAGATAAATTACTATCTCCTCAGATGGTTTGAGGAAAGAAGGGGATTAGAAAAGCTACTTTGGGGAGTTCTTGAGGGTTGAGAACTCCTAAATATGTGAGTGGAGTGTGTATAGGCTGTTCCTGCTTATGAGGCTCATATCCAAACTCTGGGTCCAGGCTTCTTCCTGGGTTCTCTTTTTCCCCATGACTCAAGATAGTGCCCATGGGATTTTTCTGTCTTTCTGACCTTGTCATAATCCACAAAATATCTGGAGCCTTTGAGAAGGACTCTGGGATGGAGAGCTTCATTATGAGACCTGGAAGCTTCAATGGATTGTCCCAGCCTCCACAAGTCCCAACGCCTACACTTCCAAAGCTCCTACAGATGCAGGTGCATTGAAAAAGCTCATGCTTTTAGGGTCTTCTCAGACTGTTAGATTCCACACAAGCCAGACCCTCACTCTACTTATATATCTACTTATTAATTGTGATTCATTAAATGTTTCACTTAATAATCTATATTACATTATTAAAGAAAACTACTTAAAGGTCTATGTCACCCCCATATTCAACAAATTCTACTGCTTCCTTATCACCTCCAGGATCGAAAACAAAATCTTCTATTTAATGTCCAAAGGTCCTTTATTAGCAAGCCCCCTTTTACCTTTCAGGTCTTTTATACCTCACATACTCACCCCCTACTAAGGCCTCCTACATATCCTTTTATCCAATAATATTGGCTATCTGATTGTTCCACAGATAAGACTCTCCATCTCTCAGCTCTAAGCATCTCTCTAGCTATTTCCATGCTTGGAATTCTCTTTCCTCATCTCTCTCTCCTGGCTTCCTTCAAATCCCAGCTAAAATGTCATCTACCATAGGAAGCCTTTCCCAATCCTTCTTAATCTTAATGCCTTCATTCTGTTAATAAGTTCTTTTTATAATTGTTTTATTTTTTCTGGTTATACATGTGTATTAACTTTTTAAATACATGTTTTCATGAATCATGTTGGGAAAGAAAAATCAGAACAAAAGGGAAAAACCACGAGAGAAAAAAAAAACAGAAAAAAGAAGTGTACATAGCCTGTGCTGATTTACACCAATCTCCATAGATTTTTTTTTTGTTTTGTTTTGTTTTGTTTTGTTTTGTTTGTTTGTTTGTTTGTTTTCTGGATGCACATGGTGTTTTCTCTCCAAAGTTTATTGTGATTGCCTTGGATCACTGAAGCACTGAGAAAAAAAAAGTCTTTCATAGTTAATCATCGCACATTCTTGCTATTATTGTGTATGATACATTCCTGGTTCTGCTTGTTTCAATATCAGTTCATGTAAACATTTCCAGGACTTTCTATAATCATTTGGTTCAGCCTTTTATATAAAACAATAATATTCCATTACCTTTATATGTACAATTTATTCAGCCCTGCTAATTAGTTCTTTAAGAGCAAGGGCTCTTTTGCTTTTCTTTGTATTATCAAAATTTAGCTCTAGTCTTGCAACATAGTAGGTACTCAATAAATACTTGTTGACTAACTTATTGTATCTGTGCTATGTTTAGGAATATTGAGTCTCTCTCTAGTTCAATTATTCAGTTTGATGCTCTGTTTGGGGTTATCACTATACCACCAAAGGAGCCCCACAATCAAAGAAATATATTGAGACTTTATCTTCTTTTTAAATAAGGTTCAATAATATTTTATTTTTCCAATTACATGTAATGATAATTCTCAACATTCACTTTTGTGAGATTTTGAGTTCCATATTTTTCTCCTTTCTTCCCTTACTTTCCTCCTTTACAAAACAACAAGCAATCCAGTATAAATTATGCATATACAATCATTTTATTTTATTGGTCATAAATTGGCATTTGTTATTTAAATTCAAGAACAGATTATTAGGGTATTGGGGGTGCTTTCAGAACAGTCAAAGAGGGAAGGAAGGGGGAGGAGAAAACAGCTCATCTATGTGGCAGGAGCTGATCCTTCTTTCTGAACCAGGGCACAGGGTACATAATGAAGGACATGCTAAGCTGGAGTTTCACAGGAATGTACAATCATTGTAAATATATTCCCATATTAGTCATGTTGTAAAAGAGAAATAAGAACAAAAGAGAAAAACCATGACCTTTTAGGGAAAAAAATCAAGCAAACAAACAAAGAAAAGATGAAAATAGTATGTTTCAATCTGCATTAAGGTTCCATAGTCCTCTTTCTGGAGAGATATTTTCTAAATACCCTTTGGGAATAATTGTGGAATACTTTGTGAATGGTAAGACTTCCTAGGACAATTATTCTTTATTTCCCTCATCATCTTTCTGAGGATTAAATTGTCTAATAAGTCAATCGGAGGCGAATAAATCTAACTTCAATTCAAGGGCCATTCACTCAATACATTCATTAAAGCAGTAAAGGCAAGTTTCCATTAAATAGCCATTTATGTATTTTTCATACAGGTAACACTCTCAGGAGTAAAAATCATGTTTACTTTGCTTTGCTGCATCATATAGTGAATGATACAATATTCTGTATCCAGTAAATTCAAAAAACATGAGAGATAGGATAATAGATTTAGAGATGTTAGAAATATTTTGGATCATATAGGGCTGTCTCCTAATTTTACAGTTGAGGAAATTAAGTATCAGTGGAAGTAAGGGAATTTTCCCAGAGCAGTCAATCAATAAGATTGCATTCAGTGCCTATTATGTTCTAGGAAATAGAAAGATGAAAGTGAAATATCTCATGACCTCAAGGAGCTTCCATTCTAATGGGGAAGACAACATGTACCCAGGTCACACAGGTAGCTTTGGTATTACTTCTGAGATATAATGAAAACAAGGAACCATCCCCTAATCTCAAGAAACTATTTCACTGTGGGTATGTGGGTGTGTGAGTGTGGGTATGGGTGAGTGTGTGAGTGGTGTGGGTATGAGGGAAGAATGGCAAGAATAATACTTGTGCATGAATAAGCAAAAATATATTTTGCAAAGAGATGAGAGAAAGCTAAATGACCCCTAAGCTAAAATTTGAAGAAAAATAAGATTTCAATGAAGTGGAGCTGTGGAGAAAATTCATTCTAGGGTTGAGAAGTAAAATTGTACAACCTTGCACATTGATAAGATGTACTTCTGGATGACTGTCAAACTTTGTTTTTTGTGAATTAAGGTTTTTCTCAGTTCTCACTCTTTTTCAGGCAACACCTATTCAGCTTCGTTAAAGGGTAGGTTAAGAATTGAAGCAAAAGAAGGTCTACACTGCCTTCACAAAACAAACACTCTGGCTGGGGAAGATTCTCAAAGTTTCTTGCTAGAACCAGGTTTGAGGAACGGGCTTACATGGCTACAAGAATATGGGTTATGGAATCACAGATTTAAATGTCGAAGGGATTTTACTACATATTTTACAGAAAGCAAATTGAGGATTAAAGGGGTTTAGTTAGTTACTAGTCCAGACACACAGCAGAGCCAGAATTCAAAGTCATGTCTTTTGACCCTCCAAATCTAGACTCTACCATCAGGCTTCTACTTTGCTATACTGCTTAAGAGAAAATGTCAAACTCAGAAAAGTCCTTCATTCTCGCTGAAATATCACATGTACAATGGAGCATGGATGAGATAAATCTTGAAGCAGATTTACATGAAAAGGGAGGTGCTTTAAAATATATTAATGTTTTCTTAAAGCTTAAGAGAAAACAATTGCTGAGTTCACTAGTTATCATGAATTTATATAATAAAGTATTTTTATTATTATCATTGCCTACTGTGTATGATAAATTTGGGATTATATTTAAGATCAAATATAACCTTGTCCTTCTCAAGGACATTGCAAAAGTGAGAGAAGACAAGTAAGCATTTTGTCCTTCAGTGTCCTCTAAAATATAATGAGAATTGATTTATCATAATGATCATAAAAAGAAAATCATCTAATATTGATGGGAGTATCTTTTTAGTCACTTAAAAATCTGAAATTTCAAGAAAATCCAAATAATTTATTAGCTTCAAATTATGCAATCTATTGACTGGGCACCCCCAAAATATAACCTCTGCACAGCTTCTCTATTTGAATGAAACTCATTTTTTAAGTCTGACTTTGGAGCCCCATGTCCTGAATCCTTTTTATTATTTAAAAAGCAGCATATTAACTTCTGGATTTCATTTGCTGCTATCCTTCTCTGGTAAGAATTTTTACTTTCAACCCCATTCTTCTTAAGTCCTCGGCACTTTGGCTATTATAAAAATGTCCCTGCTACCAATTACAAAGCACTGTACATCTCTGTGGCATCGGGTTATGTATTGGCTAAGAGGTGCTATTCATCCCGTTGGCAGCCTCAGCAGAGGTCAGGGGATAATTGAGCATTGAGACCGAACTCTCTTTTCACCCACCAGGTGGTTGCTCCCAGTCAAAGCAGAGATACATTGCTGGGGATGAGAAGTAAAATTGTACAACCTTCAAGCTATTAAGTGGCTAGATTTCTAGTCCTTGCAATGTTTCTGACGTGATCCTCTCTAACTTGCCTCCATGTACCTAGATGAACATGTTCATACATAGATCCTGTTATATGTGTGTACATGTAAAAATATTCCTATACACAATCTGTTTGTCAGTCTGTCTATCTATCCATCAATTTATCTTCTATCCATCCATCCATCCATCCACCTACCCGTCCATCCATCCATTCATCTATCTATCCATCCATCCATTTACTCATTCATGTATCAATCTATCTCTCATCTAGCTATCTATCTGTTTGTCTTTCCATCTAACTTCTGCTCCCTGAAAAAAAATGTTATTTTCTAAACAAAGTCTTTTTTATATCAAGTCGAACAGTTAGGATGCTTTGTTGTTTTCTTTTCAGGGACGTCCAGTTTTGGGGGGAACACATTTGGGATTTTCTGGTCAAAGATACTGGGATACGTTTAACATTTCTTTCTCCTGCTCATTTTATAGAGGAAGAATGGAGACAAATTATGTTGTGACTTGCCCAGTCATATATCTAGTAAGCAAGGGCAGATTTGAACTGAGGTCTCACTGACCCCCTTTTATCCAGTGTGCCACCTAGCTGATGCCCCTGATACTAGTAAGATAGATTTCCCCAAAACACATTAGGCTGAAAAAAAATAAAGCTAATTTTAGATTGACCTTTTTATATTCCCAATAAAGTTCTGATTTGATTTATAAAAATTGTAACAGAACAATAACATCTTTCAGGAAAAGCATTTACATACAATATTCCAAAGCAGCAAAAGTAAATCATAGAAGATAAGCAGAAAAAATAAATTAAAAAGCATATGCACACATTTGTGTGCATACATATTTATTACATATATACATGTGTAGCATGTCTTACTACACACATATACTATAATAAATTTATTCATATGCACACATTTGTGTGTATATATTTCATACATACATGTGTGTAGCATGTCTTACTACATACATATACATTTCAATGTGTATTTTGTATATAAAATATATGTCTCCATATAAAGAAGTGTTGCCTTTCAGAAAAAAAAAAAAACCTTAAACTACTTGATTATACAAAAGGAAATTTAAAAATATAATTAGATAATAATTTACTTATTGCCTCATTTCTACAGGCATCAAAAATTAAACAAGGTGCTTTGTATTAAGAAAGTTTGTGAAAAACTGAAAGCTGTCACCTTCAAAATATTCTACAGCAAGATACAAATAATTAGGTTTTCTTTGCTTAGTATAATGAAAGTTGCTAATGTGACAGAAAGACAGAGTGATGAGACCCATTTTCTATGAGCTATTCCTGTTTTATATTAGTCATTAAACTGGTATATTAATGAATTTAGTGTTTACTAATATATTAGAACATTGTTAACATAATTCATGAACATCATAGAAAAGACTTTAATAGAATACAGATATGATAATGAAACATTTGAAACTTGTTTAAGCAAAATTAATAGGAGATGAGATTATTTACGGATATCATAATGACATGTCAGAATTTTCTTTACACTGATTGTTGGTAATAGAATGACATTTTAAATCTATGTAATGTTTATTATAGCTATAATACAGAGAACCATGTAACAAATAATGCTATATTTTTCCACTCATGAAACTTATTTCATTGTTATGAAGAGTTTCTAATGAAGGAATAGCCTCCACTAAGGCACATTTGAAATGCTTGGCAGCTTATGAACTGAAAATATTTCCTATGGTATTGACTGGTCAAGTGATTTGCCTAGAATTAGGAATTCAGTGATTTCCATAACTCTTCCTGTCTCTAGGACTAGAGTCAGCTGTACTAGGTTTCCTCTGTGAAGGTGATATGGAGGAATTATAACATATACACTCCATAACATTGGTCAAAGCCCTCATTATAATTAGATACCTTGTGGTTAAGCATGAGATCAGATTTCATCTCCTAAAGTCACTGGTTCAGTTTCTCTACCACCTGCTTTTAGACACCTACCAGATCGTTTGAGGTTTGTGATATTTAGAAGGTTCAGGGGACATCATTTCTCAATAATTGATCATTTTATTAATAATGCTAGAATTTTCATAAAAGTGGCCAATGTCACTCTTTAATGCCAAAAAAACCCTCATGGTTGTGGGCGCTCATGGTTTACGTGCCCTTGGAAAAGGAGGTGTTCCAGAAGCTGTGGTCAACTCTGACTGGTTGACAAGTAATGAAAAAAACATATTGGGAGAAGGTGATTCAGCCCCAGTGAGGGGCTGAAAGACTGGTATCTTGTCACTCTTGGACAAAGAGATAATGTCTACATCCAGACTACCCCTAGCTTTGGGAAGTTTAATCAAAGAATTTGTCCCCACCTAAACCTGCTTGGGATTTCCTATCTTAAATTAAATTCCTTGTAAGGTTTGATGGGCTCTAAGGAATACTGAGGAGGAAGGTAATTCAGCCTTTAGAGTATGAGTTTTAAAACAATGACTTAAGAAAAAGGGGGAATTCTGGATTTCCCAAAATCATTGAGAATTAATAATAAACATTTCTGTCAGATTGTAGTTGACTTATTATAAAACTGGCCATTTCTTTAAAACTATTTATAATCATATGAAAAGGTTCTCCAAATAACTATTGATCAGAGAAATGCAAATTAAGACAACTCTGAGGTACCACTACACACCTGTCAGATTGGCTAAAATGACAGGAAAGGATAATGACAGGTGTTGGAGGGGATGTGGGAAGACTGGGACACTGATGCATTGCTGGTGGAACTGTGAACGGATCCAACCATTCTGGAGAGCAATTTGGAGCTATGCTCAAAAAGCTATCAAACTGTGCATACCCTTTGACCCAGCAGTATTTCTATTGGGCTTATATCCCAAAGAAATCATAAAAGAAGGAAAGGGCCCCACATGTGCAAGAATGTTTGTGGCAGCTCTTTTTGTAGTGGCTAGAAACTGGAAACTGAATGGATGCCCATCAATTGGAGAGTGGCTGAATAAATTATGGTATATGAATGTTATGGAATATTATTGTTCTGTAAGAAACGACCAGCTGGACGATTTCAGAGAGGCCTGGAGAGACTTGCATGGACTGATGCTGAGTGAAGTGAGCAGAACCAGATCATTATTCACGGCAACAACAATACTATATGATGATCAGTTCTGATGGACATGACTCTCTTCAACAATAAAAAGCTTCAAACCAGTTCCAATTGTTCAGTGAAGAGAGCCATATACACCCAGAGAGAGGGATGTGAAATGTGGACCACAACATAACATTTTCATGTTCTCTATTGAGATTTGCTTGTATTGTATTTCTTTTATCAGATTATTCTTTCTTATAGATATGATTTCTCCTGCACAAAAATGATGTGTGGAAATAAGTATACATATATTCGATTTCTTAAGTATTCTAACATAATTAACATGTAGTGGATATCCTGCCATCTAGGGGAGGGGTGGGGAGTAGGGGGGAAAATTTGTAACAGAAAGCTTTGTAAGGGTTAATGTTTAGGAATTACCCATACATATGTTTTGCAAATAAAAAGTATTAATAAAAAAACCTGGCCATTTCTAAGCAAAAAAATTCAAAATTATTTAACAGGGGCCAACTCAAATGGCTTTTATGTGTTTTATTAAACATATTATGTTGAATTCCAAATAAATAGATTTTATTTTCTCCTTTAAAACAATATTCCTTGTAAAACATGGTACTTCTCCTCAGCCCTAAGATACACACACACACACACACACACACACACACACACACACACACATATTCACGTTTTTAATGAACTCTTTCTAGGTAAAGGACGTTTATAGTTCATTTCAGAATCATAGATGATAGAATAAAACTTTGGAGCTGAAAGAGATTGACTTTAGAGATCACCTTGTCCAACTTTTTCAGGTTTAGAGATGACCAAATTGAGGCCCAGGGAGTGAAGTAATTTCATCAAAAGCACAAAGATAGCAAATGGCAGAACCAGGATTTAAACCCATGTTAATCCTCATATTACAAATTCAGAACTCCTTCCCCTGTATATATAAAACTCTATCCCACAGTCCTAGTTTCTAAAACTTTAATTTTTTTAAGTATTAACTAGGACTATGAAGTTTTGAGTTTTAATATTCCAAAGGGCTTAATTGATTTCAAAAGAATAATTCTCTCTTATGCATCTAGTTCTGTTCTTCCTTCCTGGGTTGCATTGTTTACAATTTACTAGTTATGGCTGTATAGCCTTTAAAGAAACCCATTGTGTTCCCAAGGTATTAACTTGCTCACAAGAAGAATAGGCTCAGAGTTTCTTTTACATAATGCTGGTCATGTTTCCAAGTCTCTCCTCATTATATTCATTGCAACATGGTAGAGAGGAATGATTGCTAGACTTGGAGTTGGTGACTTGGGTACAAATTCCCATTCTGACCTTTCCGAGGTGTGTAGCTATAGACAAGTCATTCAACATTATGCAAGGCAATGGATGGAGTGCTGGATTTGGTTTGAAGTACATTGTTTAAATCCCACTTCTACCATTTTGCAATCTATGTCAGTTTGTGCAAATAACTTAAATTGTCTAAGCCCTAGTTACCTGTTTGAAAAATGGCAAAATTAGAATGAATGTTCTCTAAGGTCCTATCTAGTTATAAGTCTATGCTGTTATGGTGAGAATTAAAATTACTGCACAATCTCATGGGGTTTTTATGAGTAGCATATTTATATAAACATATATATTACTATATAAATTTAAATTTGGATGCCTATTTTTCTTTTTTAACAATAACAACTTTTCTCTTTTTTTTTTTATTTATTTAAATTTTTATTTTATTTGAATAACATATGTGTGGGTAATTCTTCAACAATAACTCTTACATAGTTTTCCGTTACAAATTTTTCCCCCCAACTCCCCACCCCTCCCCTAGATGGCAGGATATCCACTACATGTTAATTATGTTAAAATATTGGCAAATCGAATATATGTATACATATTTCCAAACTTGTCATTGTTGTGCAAGAAAAATCTTGTCTACACAAACGATATATCAGATAAAGGAAACACAATGTAAGCAAACATCAATCAAGGAGTATGAGAATGTTATGTTGTGGTCCACATTTCGCATCCCTCTCTCTGGGTGTATATGGCTCTCTTCAGTGAACAATTGGAGGTGGTTTGAAACATTTCATTGAACAACTTTTCTCTTAAAAGAATTGAGACACAACTTAGTTTTTTAATTGTTCTGGGTAAGAATCTGGGATGTTTTCCTTATCATTAGTTGTTTTCGTTGATTACAAAGTCTGTATAACCATAGTTTTGACAGAAATTGAGGAATAGTGAAAGAGTAAATCAGTGACTCCAAAGATCCAGGAAACTCAAGCTACTTCGTTTGTGGTTTTCTCAAATCTCAATAAGCCAAAAAGAGGGGAGTTTGGTGATTATGATGTCCTTTAGCCAAGTGAGAAATTTGTTGCATCTGAGTATAATAGAGTGAATTTATTCAGAACTTTTAGATGTATAATATCATGTTAAAAAAAAAACAACATAGATAAGAAACAGCTGTTAACTAAGAAAGAAGTGGATGATCAAGGAAGATTCCCATCCAGACTCTTAAGTTGGATTTTTAAAGATGAGTAGCAATTCAACAGGTAAAAAGGGAAGTGGGAGGATACTACTGGGATAGAAAATGGCCAGAACTAAGTATGAAAATATCATCTGGTCCACAAATCTGGTAGTACTACTTCTCATAGCTTATAAACAAGTTCTAATTATGCAGTGCTTAATTGATATTATGTCACCTAATCCTTTACAAAAGAAAAATACTTTTAATATCAAGGACTCCATATTTATATTTGGGTTCTGAATTTGGCAATGTTATTCATTTAAAAAAATAAAGGAGATTGAATCCTTATATTTCCTTTTTTTGGGAGATAGAAGGAACATTGGATTGGGATTTGGAGCATCTAAGTTATACTTCCAGTTCTGCCATTAACTTGGAAAAAAAAACTTAAACTTGGAACTCATTTTTGTCATTTATAAAATGTGAATGTCCTAACTGATTTCTAAAATTTGATGATATTCTGTTCCTTTTATACATACCTAACCACATGTAAATAGTAATGGCAAGGATTAAAACAGAGTACCATGCCCCAAGAGGATCAGGTACTTCAGCCTCTGCTTTTGTAATCACCAGCTAGCACCTAAGGTCATCTTGAGCAAAAACCTGTTTAAATGTAGGGGTGGAACTGAATAGATGTAGAAACAAAAGGCAGCCAATTTTCAAGTTCTACTGACCTCCCAGGCTATCTTTAGCCAGCTTGCTAGGTTGCAGTTATAATGAAAAGTTCAAGGATATTCAAAGTCATCTAAGAAAGCAAGGGCATAGACAAAAAAAAAAAATCTAAGCAGTAACAAATCTTCCATGTGGGATTTGTAGTTTTTCTGATAGGCTGAGTAGACTGTATTCACTAACAAAGCTCACATGAGTTTTAAAACAGAATGAGTTCCCAATCTGTACTTTTATTGTCTTTATAAGAAGAAAAGATGGATTATTTGATTATTTATTCCTCTAACCGGCCTCACTTTTGCATCACTTTTTTTTTAAATCAGAGGCAACCCAGATCTGTTTCACTTTCAAACATAAAATAATATTTAAAGCCATTCTTCATACTCCAATCATTATTAGTCAACAGTTCTTAATGTTTCACAATAATTCCTTATGACATCTCTGGGAAGTGGGTTAGTGTTTTGGGGACATTAGAATAGGTTGATTCTTTTTGACTCCATCTCTCAAGGGCTATTTTAAAGTTGGTCGGGGTGAGGTGAATAAAAACCCAGGGAAAAAAAGGATTTTGTGTGGCTAACAGCCCAAAGGGACAATATTTCCTAGCTGACACTGTCTATCACTGTCTTTAAGACACTTGATTGATAGTTTTCCCTTGTTCCATCAATTGGATTGCTTTCAGTGGTAACCTACCCCATTATCCTCATTTGAGAGGTTGAAAAACCCAAAGAAAGGGAGGACAGATGTTCTGCTAGAGGTCACAGTATAAGTCAGTAGCAGATTTCTGAGGAGAATTTTAACGTTCCTTGAGGTTCAAGTTCAGCGGCTCGATGCAGTTTCTCGTAATGGAGCCCAGATTTGTAGCCTAGCCCCCTGAGAGCCCAGCTCATTATTACATGTTGTCAAATATGTTATAGCTTTTCATTTATAATATACTTTACTGTCACAACGCATTTCTACACATGATCTGCCACTAGAAGCAGATAATGTAAATACAAGGCCTTTATTTTAAATACAGAAATGGAAGTTCAGAATTGAAGTGATTTGCCCCAAATCCTAAGAGCATAAATGTAAGTGATAGAGATCGAAAGGAACCCCAGGTTTGCTCTTTCCTTTATGTTCAATGTCCTTTCCTCTAAATCAGTTTTCATACTCTCTTTGTAGCTTACTATTTATGTGACCCTTTGGATGGGGTTCTTCAATGGTAAGATTGTGGGTGATGGACTAGATGGCCTCAGAATCTCTTCTATCTGAACGCCTTTTAATAGCCTGCATTTCTATATATTTAGAATATATATTTCTAAATGTACTCTTTGCCTCTAACCCTATTTAATAGCCAGCATCCACTATGTGCCAAATGGGATGATAAGCACTTTACAAATATTATTTTTCATCCTCATAGCAACTCTAGCACTTAGATGCTGCTGTTATTCCCATTTTGCAGCCATAAGAGTCTGGCTCTGGAATCAGGAATATCTGTTTTCAAATCTACACAGAGACACTATGTATGTGATCTTGTACAAGTTTGCCTCTGTTTCCTTATCTGCAAAATGGGGATAATAACAGCATCTACCTACTAGGATGTTTGTAAGGATCAAATAAGGTAATATTTGTAAAGCACTTAATAGATGCACACACACACTCACACATCACACACCCAATGGAGAAAGCAAAAACAAAGAAACAAGGTCTAACTCCTTGTAACACAAATGCATATTCAAACAAATTTTCCACATTACCTGTATGTATAAAATAGATGTCTAATTCTACATTTTGGGTCCATATTTTTCCCCTCTCAATTCAACTTGGAAGATACATAGTTCTGTGTACAGAGAGATTTTAGTGAAGTTTTTCTCTGCCATGCATGGCTAATTAGATTTTCATTAAAGCTTTATTTAATATGGGTAGCGAATTTTGAACTAGAATTAAAGCAGAAGAATTTAATTTGGTTATGTAGAGCTTTAATTCGATAGGGGACAGAATCAGATTAAAAACTCAACATTTACTCTTGTGTTCAATGGACCCATAGATTGATTCTTTCAAAAAAGAAGAACCAAAAGCATAAACATGCTCATCAAATTTGCTGGCTTTAATCATGCAGGAATGATAAGATCACTAGATCTTTAGCCCAATAGTTTCCCTCCAACATACACACACATTCACCACCTGTTTTTACTTCGAGTTTTTAGGTGATGAGCTGGGATATACTTGTGTTCAGCTTAGAGAGGCAAGTGGGGGAAATGGTATGCTTCAACTCTCCTAAAAAGCTATCTAAATTTTTCCAATTAACATAAAAAGATGTACTATTCCAAACAGAAAATGTGTTTAGAGATGTAGGAAAGGGAGCTCGAAGACTCATTTCAAGGAATGTAATTGGAAGGGATTTACTCTGCAGCTCTTGGTTGTACTATTGCTAACATTTGTAATACAGGTGGTGCCAAGTGGTGTCAGAATTATGTTTCTTGATTTTTCCCTTCCTTTCCAACTGATTTTGAATCATTATTTATCTTTGGGTCCAAAATTATATGACTCACAAAGAAAGATAAATATGAAGAGTTAAAAAAAAAAGTATGAATGATACAAAGCAAAGAAAGCAGAACCTGAAGATAATAATTAAAACAATGTTAATGAAGATAATGCTACAAAGTATCAATACTGAGGTCAAAGAAAATGTATATTTAGAATTACAGACTTCCTTTCCTTTCAGAAAAAAATAAACATTGAAATTTACTTGAATTTGAGTTAGTTGAAATAAAAACTAAAACAAAAAAACACCTTTCATTTTTATGGAACATTATTAAAGAATGGTTCCTTAATGCAAGTGACTGATGTGTCAAAATAAAATATATCAAGAATTTTTAAGCAAGCTAATTAAGGAGAAAACATCTGGCATCATTACACGGAAACAATGAAAACTATGTGAGTTTCAAAATAAAAGTTCTCTCTGTGATCTATGGTAGTCAACTATTTTATCCACCAGAAAACTCTAGAAATGGTGTTCCTGTTGTTCCATGATAGTTTAATTTACTAGAATGATACCAGAAAGATTGTGCTATGCTTAGTTTTAACATTACTACAGGGTCTGAATATACCTTTTATTTGTAGGAAGCATGAAGTGAATGTCTACTTCCCAATGATGATACATACTTATGAATAAATGGCCACCCTTCCATAGAGGTAAAGGCCATTTATTTATTTGTTAAATGCTAGGTGCTAGGGACACTAAAATAACAATTAAAACAACTTCAAATAATTAGATTCTGTTAGGCAAAAACAATATTTTACACAATACAAAAGAAAAAATTAAGAGAAAAAAAGCAAAGTAACAGAAGAATGTTGCTAATTTTGGGGATAAGAATAGGGCTTCTGTAGAGGAGTTAGGGGTAAATCCCAATATTTCTTGTGAGGTTTAAGCAATCAAAATTTATAATCCTTTGGGCAAAGGTTCTTCAGGTAAGAATAAGATATACTCTGTGGACTTGGAGAAAGGAAGGGAAAAAAGGAAGCAAAGAAAAGCAAAGTAAAGAAAGGAGCCTTGTTGCCCCATTAGCCAGTTCCAGTTGGTTCCCCATGGGACAGTTCCTACTTTTATTTAGCGAGGTGGTTATTTGTCTTTCATTCTTGAAGTGCACCGTGGTATCAGGGAGGTGATACTAGGACAGGGAAGAGAATTGGACTTCAGTCAGAGTGGAGTGTGCAAAGTTTCCAGCCCTGCTTTGTCCTCCAGAGCCATCTGGGACCAGTGGCAAGCCATAAATCAGGATGAGTGATTTCTCTATATCTCAATATCTTTCAAACATACACACATACACAAACACCCACATACATCTTTCAAACTTATGTATTTATATATATATATATATATATATACATATGTACATATAGACATACCTACACATATATATGTGGATATAAAAATATTTATGTATACATGTGTATTTATATAAGTTAAATCATAATCATAGCACATACATATACATATATATGAATATATATATATGTGTGTATAGATAAATAAATAAAATATGTATTTATCCATATTATCTATCCAACTATCTATATTTGTCTATCACTATCAATCCAACCAGCCACCTAGCCAGCCACTGATCTGTCTGTCCATCTGTACATCTATCTATCTATCTATCTATCTATCTATCTATCTATCTATCTATATAAAACTAGGAAAAATAAGTCATCCTCTGCCTCATATATTACCTAATCTTAATCACTGATTGAATGTTGTCTTAATCAAACTTAGGCTAGAAAGCAGAAAAAAAGAGAGGTACTTAAAGGTAATCAAAATAAACGTAGGGTTACCCTGGGCAACATTAATTCTAATGTAGTTAGTGTTATAATTTGATTCTGGGAGGAGTTCTAATCCTGTCTCTTCCAGTTACTAAGGAGCCATGTAAAAGTAGATGAGTCAAATTATTCCTACAATCTTTTATTAAATAATATATGCTAGATATTCTGCTAAGTACTGAGAATAAAGAGAAAACTTTTGGCATTATAACACACACAATGAAGAGAAAGTACATTTCAGAACAAAACTTTTACTTGTTCCCTATAAGGAAAATAGAAGATATATCTCCTCTAAACTGGTTTATATTTTAATGGGGCAGCTCATAAAATGGAGCTCTTTCTTTTGGTGAGGGGAGTGGGGAGAGGTGTCCCTGAGTAGCAGATTCATTTTATATGTCATTTCCCCATTTTATTTCTTTATTTATTTTTTCTTCTGATGATACAGGATGCATCACCCTGCTCTCCATAGTCTGTTGCTCTTTGAATATCATTTCTCACAATGGGATTGTTTGTTCCACTGACTTAAGTCACTTAATAGTCTGTGCCTCAGTTTTTACATGTATAAAATGAGAACAATGAAAGAGTGGAACTCCAAGGCCTTGGGATCATGAGATTTAGGGTTGAATTTCCAGGGGCTGACCCAAGATGGTGAGGTAGAAAAAGTAATCAGCTGTGATGATTTAATATGCCCATCTAAATAAATTTAAAATAATACTTCAAGTTTAGAGCTAGTTGAAGTTCAGATTGAGAGCTTCTGCCATCCCATAACATAGAAAGTCAGGATACCTGTGACATGGAGGAAGAGGCTGGCCCTGAGTCCATGTTTTGGGACTTGGTGATGGTGACAGAAGCAGTAACACATTTGTGAATTCAATAAGGGAATCTGTTATCTCTCCTCCTTCTGGGTCCTAGCTCACAGGCAGAGGTGGAAGCAATGCTCAATTTGGTCAAGCCGGAAGCCCTGAGGGGCAATTTCACTTATTGTCCCAAGGGATTAGAGAGCCAGATCAATATGATATACATGACAATTCAACATAAATTAATTTACTATGTGCCATACCAATCAAGCCAACAAACTTTTATTTTGTAGAACTAGAAAATTGTGTGCATCTGTGCAAGAATGTATATGTGTACATTTTTGCATCTAGGGATATGTGTTTCATCAATGTGCACATCTAGATGGCATTTGTATATACACTACTGTATAAAGGCGTGCATACATATACAACAATGTACATGGATACACAAAATACAAACTTGTATGTGCACACGTACGCACAATGAGCTTTTTGGTTAAATACCTTCTTTAATATGGTATTTATATTATATTAATATATTAATACTAATATAAATGAACTGTCTCAAACAGTCAATCCAGTTTTTGGGAAGTGCTTACAATTAGCAAGGTCTTTTCTATGCAGGTCTGATATCATGCTTCCTATAATATCTTTCTTTTCCAAACTACCAATGATTTCTTAATTGACAAATGTCACAGCTTTTGTTCAATCTTTTTAGTTTTTCATCTATCTGAAGTCTATAGATATAAGAGCCTTCTTCCTTCCTCCCTCCCCATGCCTTCCTCCCTAAATCTTTCTTCTTCTT
>JAJPUD010002976.1:236009-264649 GCA_023553655.1 Myrmecobius fasciatus
ATTTTCTTCAGTTACTGTTTTTAGTTCCTTTTGCAATTGACCAATTACATTTTTTTGTTCATTGCATTCTTTTTCCATTTTTTCTATTTTATTTTGCAGTGATCTCATTTTGTTTCCTCATGTTTCTTCTAACTCTCTTTTAAGATTTTTTTATGCAATCTTCAAAGAAAGCCTTGTGACATGGAGACCAGTTTATGTCTCTCTTTGGGGCTTTTTCTGGAGTTGCTTTACCTTTAGGGGCCTCAGGATTTGAGGTCTGTTCTTCCTTCTCTCCATAAAAGTTGTCTATGGTGAGAGCTCTTTTTGATTTTTTATTCATTTTTTTTAAAGGTGTGAGATCTATTTAGGGCAAAGGTGGGACAGCTGCTTTAATTTGCCCTGGGGAAGTTCTGCTGATTGAGTTATTTCAGGTACTGGGCAGCTGCACTGATTGAATTATTTCTGGTGCTGATCAGTCCTGTTGATTGATTGATTGCTTCAAGGTGCTGTGTAATGGCAGCTAGGTCCGATGCTCATCAGGGGTTCAGTGGTTCACAATCTACTCCCCACAAAAGGCAGACTCTCCAAACCATCTGCCCACAATCAGGACAGATTTGTCCAAGAGGCCCGCAGAAGACTCCCAGGTGTGTGAAAAGCACAACGCTCCCACTCCTGTTCCGACTCCTGTTCCAGCTCCCTGCTCCAGCTCCCTGCCCCGTCTCCCTGTGCTGCAGTCTGGGTTCAGCAGACCACCCCTCTGCCCAATTAAAACAGACCTGTTTTGAGGTTCTTCCAGAGTATCTTCTAGAATCGTGTTGTTCTCCAGATATTGTGGATTTTTTTTTTGCTTCAGAATCAGTCTAGCGGCTTCATATGTTGTTGGTTTGAGGGGAGGTTAGAGGAGGTTACAGAGACTCCTGTCTGATCTCTACCACCATGGCTCAACCTATCAGATCTTTACCTATTATTTAAGAATTGTGTTCACTAAGCAAGATTTTCTCAAAATGATCACAAGCTAGTTTAGCCCTAACCCAGGCAGCTCTCTAGTATTATAAATTGCAGAGAAATTTCTAATGAGCTTTGGTGGAAAGAATTTTGACCTGGAAAATTCTCTTTAGAAATGGAATTATAGGTGTATGTGAAGGGATTTTTGTTGCTAAGACAAAAAGGAAAACAATTGGAGATTTGAGAGTAGAAAAAAAGGAAAGAACACAAATACTTTTTTTTTTTCAAAATGCCTTAAAGTGCTATAAGAAAATAAACAACTGTTATTTTTTCTGTTTTGGTGAGAAAGGGTTTTCTAAATAGATCATAGGTGAATTTTTAAAATTTTTTTTGCAAATATATATAAACATTAGAGAATGCAGAAGAAAGGAGAGTGATGAAAATTAAAATGTGAAACATTAATTTTATTTCACATTTGCAACAATTTTATTTAAATGGCATCATGAACCATCACAAACAGTATTTTCCAAATCTGTGATCAAAGTTGTTGTCCATGAAATCAGATTCCTTGAGGACAAGGACTGTCATGTTTTTATATTTTTGGATTTTTGGATTTTCATTTTTTTGGATAATGTCTAGCATATAATAACTTTTAATAAATGCTTTTTGAATTGAATGAATGTGGAGAGTTTAAAATTATTGATACTTTTATGCATTGTAGACATGCAATTTAGAAGATATTCTCATCAACAAAGAAATTCCAGGGTTCAAATGAATAATGCAAGATGTCATTATTATTTCAAATTGATGAATAAGTAGCATGTTAGAGTTGAAAAAATACTGGACTTCTAATCAGAAAAATGAGTCTGAGCCTTTTTTTTTTCTTCTTTTCCTGTATTTATGATGTAGACACTAATAATAATACCTGCTCAGCCTACTTCATGCAGTAATAGTGAGGATTAAATATGCTGAGTTAAGATTCCATGTAAAGAACTATAAAAGTGATCGTTATTATCATTATAGTTATATTACTAAGGCATACAGGCTAGTGGAGAGGTCAGTCTTAGAATCAGGAAGAGCTGGGTCCAAGGACAACTTTAGACACATATTAGTTTGGTTTCTTTATATGGTTCTCTCAGGCTACAAGTAGCTGATGAGAATTTAATGTGCATTGTTGGAGAGTACTTCAATTTTAGGATTTCCCTACACCACAGAAATCATAGCCGAGGACCTGATAGTAAACACGATTAGAATATATATTAGAAAACACAATACACATATATAAATGTGTAGATGCTCATTACATACATACACATAGGTAAGTATATACACACAGACTATATATTCTATATAATTACATGTAACATATATTTTATAAATTATATAACATGTAAATCA
Source organism: Myrmecobius fasciatus (assembly GCA_023553655.1). Classification (NCBI taxonomy): domain Eukaryota; kingdom Metazoa; phylum Chordata; class Mammalia; order Dasyuromorphia; family Myrmecobiidae; genus Myrmecobius; species Myrmecobius fasciatus. The sequence goes on from JAJPUD010002976.1 coordinate 238,332, forward strand.
TGTTATGTGGTATATGATTATATAGAACATTATATTATATAATTACATATTGCACAATTATAATTAATACACATCATATAAATTGCATGATATAATTTTATAATAGGTATTGATAATATAACAATATAATATATAAAATAATACAATATCAGTTATTATATAAATGACAACAGTATAATATATAATAATAATATATGTAATAATATAATATATAACATAACTATATAACAATCATATATGTAATGTTATTTAACATATAATAGTATAACATAATAATATATAACATGACTATAATGTATAACAATATAATGATACATAACAATAATATAATGTTACAAACACATGATATATAATGTCATAGCATGATACACTAGAAGAAAGAGCATTGGTTTTAGAAGCAGAGAACATGGGTATAACTCTCACTTCTGATTCTTAAATAATTGTGTGAATTTAGGATTAGTGATATAATATCTACTTATTTATAAAATGAGAACTTCTAAGATCACTCCTGATGCCTAATCTGTGATCCTGAGATCCTATTATCCTGTAATCACGAATTCAGTATTCACAAACCAAAGGGACTAGAATTGCATAGCAACATATCTTTTTATTCAAATTTGACAAATATGACTCATCTGTTCATTGTGAAGTAAAAGGGCTAGAAATCTTATTTTAGGGTCACCCCAGACTTCTTTATTAACAGTAAACCGACTCTCCAAAAGGAAGAAGAATTGATGGCTTGATTATCCTATCACTAGTGTAAAAATAAGTAATCAAAGGGACAATTAAATATATGGAACAAATGCCTTTGTTAAGAACACAGACATTGATGGATAATTCTGGTATCATTTGGCTCATTACATCTTATTATATAAAATTTTGCCTTTTGCTTGCTGGAACATATTTATAGCAAAAAATTCTAGCAAGGAATTTTCTCAATATACCAAAATTAACAGTTTAATTTTCTAATCTCACCATTTTCTTTAATGCAAGCAATCAATCCCATACTTATCTTTAATCAAAAGGTATTTGTGTTTATCTAATCTAAAGTGTTTATTGCTTTGCAATCTGAATAATGCTGGATATTCTATTTTTCATGTTTCAGATATATGTATATGTGTTTGTGTATCGATTGACATCTGTAGTCATTGCTATATTTGTCTATAGCTATATCTCAACTTGTATCTATATCTCTATCTGTACATTTATAAACATCCATATACAGCCATTCATCAACATTCATATATATATATATATATATATGTCTATATATATATATAGACATATATATATAACTTTTTGACTTCAAACATTTACAGGATATTAGTGAATTCATTTTCACATTCATATTGACAAATTTGGCCTCCACACAATAGAAGGGAAAAAAAGAGAGGCAAAATTTTGTAGAGAGACTAGTAATCTTTTAGGTGCTTCACTATTTTTGTTCACCCTTCAGAAGAAGCAAAATAAGGACACTCTCAAAGGTTCTCTGAAGAACTTTTGTATGAATTATAAGATGTGCCCACAACCAAGAAGGCACTGTGCTGGCTGAACAGAATCACAGTAGCTCAAAAGAAATGGGGGATGTGAGGAAAGTTTCTTGGAAGATGGTGGAGTAGTTTGGTAAATTTCAAACTCCCCCAATGTCATCCCACAAATAGAAGAAATTTGCACCTCAGGGGGAACATATACTGGTGAAAAAACAAGAAGCTTTGGGGCAGAACTGGGCTCCTCCCTGTACAACCAGAGAAGATCAGAAGAAAGACCAGGAGCCAGAATTAAACTTTCTGAAATGCTGGTACCTCCAGATTAGCTCCACATAAACACTAATTCCTCCTACTTGGTGTGGGAGGTGAGCTGGGTGTGGCTGGAGCCTCAGCAGGAACCATGGAGACTTTTACTTCTGGGATAGTTTTTCCAGTTGGGTTCTGAGTCCAGGAACACTGAGGGAACCTGGGCTGATTGGGAACACCAGGCCCAGCTGTGCTGCAGAGACACAGACCTGAATGATAAGGAGCCATCACACTGGGAGTGCAGAGGCACAGGGGCACATATGCTGTTGGCTGCAGGTATGGGCAGGATGGGGAGCTCTTGGTTTAGGGTTCCTCATCAGAATGCAGAGCTGAAGGGAAGCTTGAGGCACCATTCCTCCACCACATGATTCAATATCTTGCACTAATATCTTTTATTTAAAAAAATGAATAGGCAAAAGAAAAAATCACCCCATATTCAAACATATTATGAGAACAAGGAAGACCAAAGTTCATCTTGAGAGGAGGACACTTTAGTTAAAAACAAACAAACAGAAACATACTCAAGAGGGGCAGAGTCAAGATGACGGAGTGAAAAGGTGACTCTCTGCCTCTCCTCCAATCCTCTCTCAAATCAGCAATAAAATAAGCCTCTGAACTGATCTTCAAGTCAACGAACTCAGAAATATTTGGACACTTTTCTGAAGAACTTCATATCAGGTTTGTCTAACTCAGATAGAGAGATAGAGGACTCCTGTGTAGGCCGGAAGTGAGGGTGGGACTCGGCTCAGCTCATTGTGGCAAAAACTCCAAACTCCAAACTCCAAACACTTGGAGTTTATCTGAGGCACTCAGGACACTCTTCCCGGATTGGGGGCAGGAGTTCTGGTAGACTTGCCTTGTTTAAGGAGTAATTCGGACTTAGTCCTAGCCCCCACCAGCCCAGCACCTTAAGTTAATTCACCAAAGTGCCCCAGGGCATAGAATTTCAGTCACCTTTCAGCCTCTGTTTTTTTTCCCTACCTTAAAGAGATATCCACACTGTCTAAAAAAAAATGAAGAAGCAAAAGAGAGCTCTCACCATAGACAGCTTTTATCAAGACAAAGCTGTGACCCCAGATCCTGAGGTTCCTTTAGACAAAATGCCAGAAGAAGGTATTAAAGACCATCACTGGTCACTTTTTCAAAAGGCCTTTCTGGAAGATTGCATAAAGAACCTCAAAAGAGAGCTGGAGGATAAATGGGAAAATAAACTGAAATCAGTGCAAGAAGGATATGATGCCCTGCAAAAGAGATATGAAAAAGACACCAATTTATTGAAAAATAAAATTAGTGAAGTGGAAAAAAAGTTCAATGAACAAATTGGCCAGTTACAAAAGGAGCTTAAAAAGGTAATTGAAGAAAACAACACTTTAAAAATAAGAATTGAACAAATGCAAGTGAACAACTCACTAAGACTTGAAGAATCAGTCAAACAAAAACAAAAAAATGAAAAATTGGAAGAAAATATGAAATATCTCCTAGGAAAAACAACTGACTTGGAAAATAGATCTAGGAGAGACAATCTAAGGATTATTGGACTTCCTGAAAGCCATGATGAAAAAAAGAATCTAAACACTATCTTCCAGGAAATCCTGAAAGAAAACTGCCCGGAGATTGTAGAATCAGAAGGCAAAATCACCATTGAAAGAATTCACTGATCACCTCCTGAAAGAGACCCCAAAACTAAAACCCCAAGGAATATCGTGGCTAAATTTCCAGGACTATAGCACCAAGGAACAGATTCTGCTAGCAGCTAGAAAGAAACAATTCAAATACCAAGGATCAATAATTAGAATCACAAACGATCTGTCAGCCTCCACATTGAAGGATCGAAGGGCCTGGAACCAGATATTCCGAAGGGCAAAGGAACTTGGATTACAGCCAAGAATAACTTATGCAGCTAGAATGAGCATTATCCTCCAGGGAAGGAGATGGCCATTCAATGATATAGGTGAATTTCACCTATTTCTAATGAAAAGACCAGATCTGAACAAAAAATTCGACATCCAAACACAGAACTCAAGAGATGCATAAAAAGGTAAAAAGGAAAGGACTCTTGAGAACTTTATTTTTACTACGGGGATACTTATAGTTTGGGGGTATAATTAACTGGATATTACTTTGATAATATGAAAAAGAGAACTAGACGGGGAAAGGTTGTCATACTGGGGAAAAGAGGGAAAAAGTGGTAAAATAAGATCTAAAAAAAAGGAGGTAAAAACAAGGTAAAATCACTTTAAGAGGCAAAGAAAACCTAATATAATTGAGAGAAAGAGGGGAGAGAGATGAGCATTGTGTAAATCTTACTCTCATCAGGTTGGGCTCTAAAAGTGTATATCAGACATTTGATTTCACATAGAAACTTGTCTGTTGCTAGAGGGAAGGGGGAGGGAAAGGAGGAAAAGTAAGGGACAAACTAATAGAAGGGAAAATAGAAGAAGCAGGGGAAAGAAGTAAAAACAGGGGGAGGGGATCTAAAGGGTGGAGTATTGTTTGGGGGAGGGGGTCATCCAAAGTAAAGTACTGAGGAGGGGGGAAGGGAGAAAGGGGAAAGGAAAGGGGAAAACATAACTTGGGTAAATAAGATGGCAGGAAATAATTAGTTATTCTAACTGTGAGTGTGAATGGGATGAACTCTCCCATAAAGCGGGAGTGCATATCAGATTGGATTAAAAATCAGAATCCCACAATATTTTGTCTACAGGAAACACATCTAAAACATAGTGACACATATAGGATGAAGATAAAAGGCTTGAGCAGGACCTATTATGCTTCAAGTGAACAAAAAAAAAGCAGGGGTAGCAATCCTTATCTCAGATCAAGTAAAAGCCAAGATAGATCTAATCAAAAGAGATAAGGAAGGAAACTATATTGTATTAAAGGGTACCATAGATAATGTAGCAATATCTATATTAAATATATATGCACCAAGTGCAATAGCACACAAATTCCTAGGGGAGAAATTAAGAGAGATGCAAGAAGAAATAGACAGCCAAACTATATTAGTGGAGGATCTCAACCTTGCTCTCTCAGAATTAGATAAATCAAACCACAAAATTAACAAGAAAGAAACTAGGGAGATAAACCAATTGTTAGAAAAGCTAGGTATAAAAGATCTATGGAGAAAGTTGAATGGAGACAGTAGGGAGTTTACTTTTTTCTCAGCAGTCCATGGAACCTATACAAAAATTGACCATGTGTTAGGGCATAAAAACCTCAAAATCAAATGCAGAAAGGCAGAAATAGTAAATGCATCTTTTTCAGATCATGATGAAATAAAAATCACATGCAATATAAGTCCAGGAGAAAATAAACCAAAAGTTAATTGGAAATTAAATAATCTAATCCTGAAGAATGAATGGGTGAAAGAGCAAATCATAGACACAATCAATAATTTCATCCAGGAGAATGACAATAAGGAGACAGCATACCAAAATTTGTGGGATACGGCCAAAGCAGTTATAAGGAGCAATTTTATATCTCTAGATGCTTACTTGCATAAAATAGAAAAAGAAAACATCAACAAATTGGGCTTATTATTAAAAAAAACTAGAAAAAGAACAAATTAAAAACCCTCAATTAAATACCAAATTGGAAATTCTAAAAGTAAAAGGAGAAATTAATAAAATCGAAAATAAGAAAACTATTGAGTTAATAAATAAAACTAAGAGTTGGTTCTATGAAAAAACCAACAAAATAGATAAGCCTTTAGTTAATTTGATAAGAAAAAGAAAAGAGGAAAATCAAATTGTTAGCCTCAAGAATGATAAGGGAGAACTTTCCTCCAATGAAGGGGAAATTAGAGCAATAATTAGGAGTTACTTTGCCCAACTTTATGCCAGTAAGTTTGATAATCTAAATGAAATGGAGGAATATATACAAAAATATAGATTGCCCAGGTTAACAGAAGAGGATATAAATTATTTAAATAGCCCCATATTAGAAAAAGAAATAGAACAAGCTATTAACCAACTCCCTAAGAAAAAATCTCCAGGGCCAGATGGATTTACATGTGAATTCTACCAAACTTTCAAAGAACAATTAATTCCAATACTATACAAACTATTTGAGAAAATAGGGACAGAAGGTATACTGCCAAATTCATTCTATGAGACCGATATGGTGCTGATAGCTAAACCAGGTAGGGTGAAAACAGACAAAGAAAACTATAGACCCATTTCCCTAATGAATATTTATGCAAAAATTTTAAATAAGATATTAGCAATGAGATTACAGAAAGTCATCCCCAGGATAGTACACTATGACCAAGTAGGATTTATATGAGGGATGTGGGGCTGGTTCAATATTAGGAAAACTATCAGCATAATTAATTATATTAATAACCAATTTAACAAAAACTATATGATTATCTCAATAGATGCAGAAAACGCCTTTGATAAAATCCAACACTCTTTCCTCTTAAAAACACTAGAGTGTATAGGAATAAATGGGCTTTTCCTTAAAATGATCAGTAGCATCTATTTAAAACCATCAGCAAGCATCCTATGTAATGGAGACAAACTAAAACCATTCCCAATAAGATCAGGAGTGAAACAAGGCTGCCCACTGTCACCATTACTATTTAATATCGTATTAGAAATGTTAGCTTTAGCAATAAGAGAAGAAAAAGAGATAAAAGGAATCAGAGTAGGTAATGAAGAAACCAAATTATCACTCTTTGCAGATGACATGATGGTATACTTAGAGAACCCTAGAGACTCAACTAGAAAACTACTAGAAACAATTCACAACTTTAGCAAAGTGGCAGGATTCAAAATTAATCCACATAAATCATCAGCATTTTTATATATTACCAACAAAGTTCAGCGGCAAGAGATACAAAAAGGAATTCCATTCCAAATAGCAGATGACAGGATAAAATATTTGGGAATCTATCTGCCAAGGAAAAGTCAGAAACTATATGAACTAAACTACAAAACACTTTCCACACAAATAAAATCAGACCTAATCAATTGGAAAAACATTAAGTGCTCATGGGTAGGCAGAGCGAACATAATAAAAATGACAATACTACCCAAACTAATCTACTTATTTAGTGCCATACCAATCAAACTCCCGCGAAATTATTTTACAGATCTAGAAAAAATAGTAGCAAAGTTCATTTGGAAGAACAAAAGGTCAAGGATTTCAAGGGAATTAATGAAAAAAAAAGACAGATGAAGGTGGCCTTGCTGTACCAGATCTAAAACTATATTATAAAGCAGCGGTCATCAAAACCGTTTGGTACTGGCTAAGGAATAGAGGAGTCAATCAGTGGTACAGGATAGGTTATCAGGACAATCTAGGCAATAACCTTAACAATTTAGTGTTTGATAAACCCAAAGACCCCAGCTTTTGGGATAAGTACTCACTATTCAGCAAAAACTGCTGGGAAAATTGGAAACTAGTGTGGAAGAAATTAGGGCTTGACCCATACCTAACACCACATACCAAGATAAGATCTAAATGGCTTCAGGATCTAGCTATAAAGAGGGACTTTGTAAGCAAGTTAGAGGAACGTAATATAGTTTATCTCTCAGACCTGTGGAGATGGAATAAATTTATGTCCAAAGAAGACCTGGAACTCCTAATTGAACACCAGATGGATAATTTTGATTATATTAAGTTAAAAAGTTTATGTACAAATAAAACAAATGCAGACAAGATTAGGAGGGAAGCATCAAATTGGGAAACCATCTTTACATTTAATGGTTCTGATAAAGGCCACATTTCTAAAATATATAGAGAATTGTCTCATATTTATAAGAATTCAAGCCACTCTTCAATAGATAAGTGGTCAAGGGATATGAACAGACAATTTTCAGATGATGAAATTAAAACCATCTCTAGTCATATGAAAAGTTGCTCCAAATCACTGTTGATCAGAGAAATGCAAATTAAGACAACTCTGAGATACCACTACACACCTGTCAGATTGGCTAAAACGACAGGAAAAGATAACAATGAATGTTGGAGGGGATGTGGGAAAACTGGGACACTAATACATTGTTGGTGGAACTGTGAACGGATCCAACCATTCTGGAGAGCAATTTGGAGCTATGCTCAAAAAGTTGTCAAAATGTGCATACCCTTTGACCCAGCAGTGTTTCTACTGGGCCTATATCCCAAAGAGATCTTAGAGGAGGGAAAGGGCCCCACATGTGCAAGAATGTTTGTGGCAGCCCTTTTTGTAGTGGCTAGAAACTGGAAACTGAAGGGATGCCCATCAATTGGAGAGTGGCTGAATAAATTATGGTACATGAATGTTATGGAATATTATTGTTCTGTAAGAAACGACCAGCAGGACGATTTCAGAGAGGCCTGGAGAGACTTGCATGAACTGATGCTGAGTGAAAAGAGCAGAACCAGGAGATCATCATACACAGAAACAACAGTATTACATGATGTTCAATTCTGATGGACATGGCTCTCTGCAACAAAGAATTGTCTCAAACCAGTTCCAGTTGTTCACTGAAGAAAACCATATACACCTTGAGAGAGGGATATGAAATATGAACCACAACGTAACATTTTCATGATCTCTATTGACATTTGCTTGCATTGTGTTGCCTTTCTCTGATTTTCTTTTTTTCTTGTAGATAGGATTTTTCTTGCATCACTTGTCAAGCATTTCAACATTATTAACATGTAGTGGACTTCCTGCCATCTAGGGAAGGGAGGGGACTGGGGGTAAAATTTGTAATGGTAAGTTTTGTAAAGATCAATGCTGGGGAACTACCCATACATATGTTATACAAATAAAAAGCTTTAAGAAGTTAAAAAAAAACAACAAACAACAACAACAAAAAGCTTCTTCCCTAAAGAGTAGCACGAAATGACTCCCAAACCAGAGAGAATTTCTACAGGAACTCAAAAAAGAATTCAAAAATCAAATGATGGATATTGAGAAAAAACTAAAATATATATATATATATATAAAAGTAAAATTTAAATAATCTAAGACAAGCAAAAATATTATGAAAAAATATTGTTAACCAACTAGAAAAGGAAGTTCAGGTTCTCAAAGATGAAAATAACTCTTTAAAAATTAGAATTGGGCAAGGGGAATCAAGTGAAGCTATGAGAGACCAAGAAATAACAAAGCTGATTATAAAGAATGAGAAAATTGAACAGAATGTGAAAAATCTTATTAAAAATGACAAATCTGGAGAACAGATCAAGAACAAGAAAATATAAGAATAATTGGACTGCCAGAAATTTGCGACCAAAAAAAGAACCGTGACAATATTCTAAGAAAATTGTCCTAAAGTGATAGAACATGAGGGGAAAGTAGAAATAAAAAAATATCCACTGATCACTAACTCAAAGAGATCCTGTGTGGAAGAGACACAGGAATATTATTGCCAAATTTTGAAAAACCACCCCCAGATCAAAGAGAAAATTTTGCAAAAAATCCCAATTCACATAGCCTGGAGCTACAATTAGAAATGTGTAAGACTTATCGGCAGCTATAATAAAAGACTGTAGGTCCTAGAATCATATCTACTGAAAATCTAAAGAAGTAGACCTGCAGCCAAAAATATCATATCCAGCAAAATTATCTATAATTTTGAATGAGAAAAAATGCATCTCCAATGAACTTTCAGATTTTCAGGACTTTGAACCAAACCGAGACTTAATAAAAAATTTAACATATGGCAGCCAATATCAAAGATCAATTTTAAGAAACTCAACATGGACAAAGAGTTTAAACAGACAAATTATTTGTTTTTTTTTATAAAAAGAAATATTATATGTTTAAGATTTATATCAACAATTGGGTGGCTCAAAAGAAAATTGGTATAATTAAAGTAAAAATAGTAATCATGTTATAGAAATGAGGTGCAGAGGAAGAATAGACACAGAGGGGGAGGAGGGCTCATAGTCCTGAAAACCTACTCACATGAAGAATTGATTCAATAAGAAACACTACATGAATGCCATGAAGGGTATAGCATCTTCCAAAATCTATAAAAAAAAATAAGTAGGGAGGGATATCTAGATGGGAAAGCAAAGGGTGAGGAAAGAAGACAAGGGAGGGATATTTTGATGGGAGATGGTTAAGTAATAACAAGTCAAGTTATGGAGAATAATTTAAGCAAAGAGTGAAGAGGAATAGGTAAAGCATATGTGTCTATGAGTGTATGTGTGTATATGTGTGTGTGTATGTATGAGAGAGAGAGACAGAGAGAGTATGTGTATGTATGTATTTATATATGTACACTTCAATGTACATTTTCTTAACTGTATTCTTAACTGTAGGTTGCTTGGGGGTAGAGAGGATTAAAGGGGGGAAATAAAATATATAAGGGGCACAGCAGAGAACCAAAGAACAATTTACAAAGAAGCAAAGAAAAAAATGGAAATTCATGAATGTAATTTCTTCTACTTTATACACACACACACCCACACACACACACACACACACACACACACACACACACACACTCTTTCTTGATCTGGCAATTTCTTGTTACATATTTTGAATCCTCTCTGATGTTCTGCTGGGCACATAACAATGTTCTCTTTTGTTTTGCTTTATTTCGTTTTGTATTCCTTTTCTGATTTTCTTTTTTTTCTTATTCTTTCTTTTCAAATAAAATAAAAAAAAAGAAATGAGATGTAAACACCAATTAATGAATGGCTGAATAAATGTAATATATTAATATGATAGAATACTATTGTGATAAAAGTGAAAAAAAAAAGAGACTATTTCAGAGAAGCCTGAAAAAAATGACATGGATTGAAGAACAGTAAAGGGAGAAAAATAGCACAATTTATACTATAACATCAATATTGAAGAAATTAATTGTTTTAAAAGACTTAACAACTTTCAAAAAGGCAATGACCCATCATAAATCCATCTTAAATGCAGAATGTTTCCTAGGTCTTGACAAAGAAGTAATGTACAAAGAAAAATAATAAGATGACATTTTTGTACTGTGGCTAATATGCAAATTTTTTATTCTTGACTAAGTTTATATGTTACAAGGATTGTGTTTTTTCTTTTTTCTCTTTTTTTGCCCAGTAGGGAAATGAAGTAGGAATAATAAAATGTTTAATAATTAAAAAATAAAATTGGATTTTAAAAGTAAAAGAAAGCAAAGAAATGTGAGATGCATAAATCTCCAGATACATGAATATCCAAAGTTCAAATGGATTCTTTGTACCCTATGTGTGTTTGAACCTTCCAAGCTCATGTTGGACTGATCAACCACAAATTACAGGAACACTGTAATTTGACTCTGAGTTTGTGATGTCATTGGTCCTCTCTGAGTATGAATGACAAAAAAAGACAAGAAGGAACTCTTTATGTATTTGATAAATATCATCTTGCATCTACTCCCATACTCCCATGATCCCAGTCTCTTTAAGAATCTCAGACCATACACAAAGCAGATGTGACTGATGGATTATTTCAAGCTAATGTGTCCTTCATAATTCCCGATGCCATCCATTCACCATGAAGGTTGGATTTTTGGAGGCAATGCTAATACCTTGCCAGTTTCAGCACCTTCTAATAACAATGACTAAACTCTCAGCAATCTTTCCCTTGATTTTCAGAAGGTGGCCAAGATAAAGAGATTTGCAGCCATATAATACATAGTTCAATGCCCTTACATTGTCCTCTGACACAGATGAAGTAAAAGTATAGTTAAAAAAAAGTTTTACTTTTAAGACTTTTTTTGACTATATAGTATTTATGATACTGTAGATTTCATGTGAATATTGTATGAAATCAATGTGATTATTCCTCTTATCAAGATATTGCACAAGAGGTCATGCAATTCTAAAGAATTACTAGCAAGAAAAATGTTTTGTATGTTATCAATTTTATTTTATGTAATGCATTGAATGAGTATTTCATTGTTATGAAAAGTGTATTTTATAAGAATTCATATCTTCTTACAAATAATTGTATTCAGAAAAGTATATTTTCCCAGTAATGTGTAGTGTAAAATTTTAATTTTTGGTAGTTGTGTGAACCAAGCCCACTATTTCCCCATAGGTTCAATTGATCAACATTTGTATTCTTTACTTTTGATCCATTTTCCACCTCCATGATAGTCGAAGAATGATTATATATATATATATATATATATATATACATATATATGTGCATATATATAGATGCAAGCATCTATATATACTTACATACATTAGCCATATTTGTATATACACATGTGTACAATATATAACAGGTTACAGTGCATATATTACATGTGAATATACCTGTGTGTTAACCATATATACATGTCTGTATATACATGCATGTCTCTGTGTGCCAGGTTGCAAAACTAGCTATACAGAGATCAGTCACTCACTGAGAAATTATGCTACAGAGTAGAATTACAATATTCTGTGAAACATAATATATACACATATACTCTTATCTCCTAGTCCCAGATCTCAGGCAATGTGTTCCAGTCCCACAAAGCTTCATTCCCTGAAATTTTATTGAAAGGGGTTCAGGAAAGGATATAATAATGAGGTAGAATAAAGGGGACAAAAACTTTTTTGCATCTAGCTCCCTCCTCCCCATATCCATTTCCCCCAGTCTTTTTTAGATATTTCCTTAGAATTCTTTGTAGTATGTTCCTCTGTGACCTACAGCAGATAAGAGCGATGTAATGATTACAACATAAATGTAAGAGCTAATGATTTCCAATTCTAAGCATCTTTGAGTATATTTGGGCTGGAAGAAGAAGGATTAAACTTGTTCTTCCTGGCTTCAGAGGGCAGAACTAAAGCCAAATTTGTCAGTAAATCTGTCAGTAAACATTTGTTAAGCACTTACTATGTAGTACAAATTGGGCTAAGTGCTAGTAATACACAGAAAGACAAATGACAGTCCCCACACTCCACAAACTTACAGCCTAACGGGGAGACAACATGTCAACAGCAGTGCACAAACGAGACACATAGAAGATAAATTGGAGATCATTGACAGAAGGAAGACACCAGCATTAAGGAGATTAAGAAAGCTTCTTGGGGAAGTTAGGATGCTAGCTGAGATTTGCAGGAAATCAGGGGAGATAAAGGAAATGAAGAGGGAGAGATTTTTCAGGAATGGAAAGATAACCAGTAAAAATGGCCAAGATCACAAGATGATATTTTGTAAGGGAAGAATGACAAGGAAGCCAGTGTCACTGCATCAGAGAGTGCGTTGTAGGAAGTAATATCTAAAAGGAAAAGGTTAAGAAGTGGGGAAAGGATGTAAAGGGTTTTGAATAGTAAAAAGGTTTTTTTTTCTTTGATTGTAGACATAATAGGGAGCCAGTTGACTTTATTGAAATGTTATATCATATGTACAATCATAACTGCAATTTAGAAAGAAATGACAGCTGAGGAGATAATGGGATGGAGTAGGCGCCTCTAAGCAAACTTTTTTTTAGCAATTATCCAGGAAAGAGATGATGATAACCTACTCCAAAGAGGGGGCAGTATCATAAGAGAGAAGGAAATGTGTGTGAGGGATATTACAAAGGGAAAAACAATCAGATTTGGCAGCATATTGGACAGGATGAGAGTGAGAGAGAGTAAGGAACCGAGGAGAACCCCTATGTGACCGAGACAATGTTAGTTCTTACCTGATGGTAATACAGAAATTTTGCAGGCATGTTTGTATGTATGACTGACCAATGGAGTTCTTTGAGGTGAAAAATCTGATAGAATGCTCAAATTAAGAAAAAATGGGAATCTTTCTTCAAACAAAGGATCCTTTTGTTTAATGGTCTCTCATTTTGGATTTCTGTGACTTTGGAGAGTAACTGCAAAGTATTGATCTTCAGCTTAGATGTGTAAACCCAGAATGCTCAAGATCCTGTCCTCAGATCAAAAGTTGGAGTGTGAGGATTCGGGCAGTGTTTTGTAACTCCAAATCCAGCAGACTTTCTACTGCCCCATGCTGCCTCTAAAAACACTGTATAAGTAAGATCATAAGACTATTTAAGTGTCAGGTAGCTTAGAGATCATTGGGTCTGACTAAATGCCCCCTACTTTAAAGATGAGGAGCTTGAGTCCAGTGAAACCTTGTTTCTTGACTAAAATCCTGTCCCTCAGCTAATGGCATAGTCAGAGGTAGAAGCCAAGGTTCCTGATTCTCAAGACCATGCTCCTTCCATATTGACCCATGACCTTGAAAGATGGGAACATTTTCTGGGCCAAGATCAAGTAGTACCAGGGCAGCTGGATGTCACAGTGAATAGAGCACCAGGCCTGGAGTCAGGGGGACCTGAATTCAAACCTGACCTTAGGCACTTGCTAATTATGTGATCGTGTTTGTCTTCATTTTGTCATCTGTAAAATGAGCTGGAGAAGGAAATGGTAAACCATTTCCTTTTGCCAAGGAAACCCTAAATGAGGTTATGAAGGATCAGATATGACTGAAATGACTGGACAACAGTTAATTATACCAATTACCCTTTAAATACACAGCCTGGAATCAGACCCTTTGATACTTTTTTGTTCAGAGATAATAATTGCTTATACTTCCCCCCTCATAACTTTTATCTCTTTGATGAGTCATCTGAAGATTGAAACATTATTAAAAATCAAAGACTTTCTATCCCAAAAAGCTGTAAGGATGGAGGTAGGACCTTCAATTTCATTTTAGTGGAGAACTCTGGAGTGTGGAAGTGTCTTGTCCCAGTACAAGTTTATATCATATCTACAGAAAACAGTCTTATCAAAATAATTATGGATTTTGAAATTTTAAGTACTTGGCCATGATCATTCAGCCAGTGTGTGTCGATGTATTAGTTTTTCAATATAATTTTTCCCTAAGATTTAATCTATTTCAGTTTCAAAAGATCTGATACTTTTGATGAACTCATCAGTGAGCAAAACAAACTAACAAAAAATAAAATCAACTATTCACATGAAGGAAAACTTTTAATTTTAAGAAAAAAAAAACTCTACTCTACTTCAAATCAATTCAGCAAGGCTCCTAGCTATACATTTATAATAATTAAGAAATTTCTGATGAGTCAGGGTAATCAAAGAAGTATTTTGTCATTGACAGTGTGGTGTAATGAACCCATAATTAGGAGATCCAGATGCAAATGCCTATTCTGATGCATCCTGATGAGGGAGGGGAGATATAGGCCTACTGTGCAATGTCTTTAGGTCTCATTTTCCCCAACTGTGAATAAATTTAAGCCAGTAAATGGTAAATGAGTAAATAAATAAATTCACAAATAAATGAATTAATTATTAGATAGCTAAGGTAGATACTAGACTGGAAACAGACATAAATGAAAGATAACTAAAAGAAAGAAAAAAGGAAGGAAGGAAGAGAAAAATAGGATAGGAGAAAGAGAAAAATTGGAAGGAAGAAAGAGAAAAATAAGAAGGAAGAAAGAAAAAGAAAAGAACAAAAGAAAGAAAAAGAGGGAAAGAAAAAAAGAAAAGTAAAAGAAAGAGAAACTTTTTAAAAAATGGACAACACTGCCTCTGCCATCTACCTCACAGGGTTATTGTGAGAAGAAAGATTTGTTAACATTATTGTGTTCTATAATTGTGATTCCTCATTTCACTTATTTGGGACTGAGTTTGGGACTTGTCTGAATCAACAGAGAGATTGGTCAAACTGCTTCTTCAAAGCCTAGAGGTTTTAGGTAGCTAATGGAGAATGCTACTATACTTGGAATCAGGAAAATATATATTTAGATTCTCTGATATATTCTAGGGTGATGATGGTCAAATCACTGATCTCAGACTCAGTTTCCTCATCTGTAAAACAAATATAACCATTCCTTTAAGATGTTCACTACATGACTGTTCTAAGGGTTTAATAGGTTAGCATATGTAAACAATAGTCGCTAGAATAGAGCCATGAGTCTTGAGACAGGAAGACTTAAGTCACATACGGCCTCAGATACTTTCTTAGTTGTGTCACCCTTAGTAACTCACTGAACGGTTGTAATTCAGTTTCCTCATTTATAAAAATGAAGATCATAATTACAACACCTACCTATCAGGGTATTGTGAGAAGAAAATGAAATGACATTTATGGAGAGATTGTTAAATTAAACTGAATGATTAAATTGAATGGAATTTCTATCCATACTTTAAGGCTCAACCTAAATGTTATCCTCTGCATGAAACCTTCCTTGGCTCCCCAGGTGCTACCCCCTCCAACTATACCTAATTGCTTGGATCTCTCATTCATTTACCATTTTTTTTATTTTTTAATGTATACAATTTTATTTCACTTTTTAGTATTTTTTTTATAAAATTTTGAGTTCAGAATTTTTCTCCTCTTTTATCCCTTCACCTTCCTCGAGAGAAAACATTCTGATATAGGTTATACATGAACAATCATATTAAACATATTTCTACATTAGGTGTGTGATAAAAGAATCATAACAAAAGGGAGAAAACACACAACAAAACCCAAAAGAAGTGAAAATAGTATGCTTCAATTTGCATTCAGACTCTGTAGCATTTTTTGGGATACACATATTTCCCATGATGAGTCATTTTCTATTGATTATTTGATATTTGGTTGTTTATTAGTAGTTGTGATAGATTTTCCCAACTACAATAATAGTTTGTAAATTATGCAGAACATATTTAGATTTAATGCATCACCTGGTATTTAAATTAGTACCCCAAACATAGGTAGCCTTTAATAAATATTGAATTAATTATATGACAAAAGATAATGTATGTAGAATTTTTAAAAAGCCAGAACCTTAATACCTTAATTTGAAATAATTGATGGAAACAATATTCATTGAATATGGAACTTTTATCCCACATTTTGAAATTTACTCCTTTGATTATAGCATGGGGTGTTCTGTGATGGGTAGCTTTGAACTCTCTTTTATCTGTGTGAAAGACACAGTAAGACAAAAAGGATTCATCAATCTATTTAACAATTCATTCTGCAATTATTTATCGAGCAACTATCCAAAATGTGATTTTTGAAACAGAAATTAAGATTTGGGAATTTTAGATATCTTTCCCTTTCTTATTTAAAAATGATTATGTGGAAATTTTTTTTCTAGTAATGAAAAATATCATTTATAAGTAATGTTTAATGTTATTCAGGGAGCTCTTGGCTTGACATTTTGCATTTACTTGACACTTCTCCAAGTAAGCCTTGCTAATTTTCATCTTCCTGTTCCCTTGATAAGCCTGGATTGAATATTTCATATTCTTTCAATTTCTTTGCCTTCATATGCCAATGAGAAAGAGCTCAATAATTGTATTAATGCTACTGTGTCAGTGAATAAAACCACATTATAATAATAATCAAATGAAAAATTGGCATTTTATACCTTTGCTTTGTGGAACTTGAGAATTTTGCAAGCTTCCTGCAAAAAATTCATTTAATGAATATTTATTGAAAGTGTTAAATGGCATAGTGTGAGGGACCCTGGCCCATCAACCAGATGACCTGCCTCTTAGTCTTTGCTTTCCTACTAACTAGCTGTGTGCTTTGGGGCAAGGAACTTAACCTCTCCAGGACTCATTTTCCATAACTGTAAAATGAGTAAATTGGCTCAAATTATCTCTGAAGTTCCTTAAGGTTTCCATATGGAACAATATGAATACCAGCTGCTTTAAGAGTATGATTCAAGACCTCTGAAGAATTTAAAAGTAATGGAAGAGCCTACAGTCTAGTTCAGGAGGTACATCATTGAATACAACAAAAGAAAAAAAACGTTAACAGAGCAGACAAGAAAGTGAAATGGATTTGGATTCACAGGATCTGGTTTCAAATTATAGCTTTGGGGCTTAACCCCCAACTCATGTCTACAAATGACCAAAGATCATGATCCCCTATGGATTATGTGTCTAGGCAGTGGTTCTGTGGTGAATTGATTTATTCAATTTTCCCTCAGTAAAATTTTCATTCATTTTGAGTTTCCAAGGGGAAATCACATTAATTTTTATAATCAAAAGGTAAAGTCTCCTATACCAAATCTGTGACTTTCTGGTTGTAAGCACTATATAAGACAAGCACTATAAACATAAAATTTTTAATGTAAAGCATTGTACAATAGAATGATTGTCCCAATTAATATATGCATTTGGTTAATCATCCAACATATTTTTTAGCTTACTTCTTCCTGAAAGAGTTGATGAGGCATCTCAAAGGATGTCATTCCTTCTGAGAGAACAATGTGTATTCTCATTCCTCAAGAATGACCTGATTCATTTAGAAAGTCTCCATATCTGGCACAAGCCTCTACTTAAAATTTCTGGGATCTTCACCTAGTAGAGAATAATTATTCTTTCTCATTATAGTGAAGAACAAAAACCAAAACGGGGGGTAATTTTTTTTTGTACTTTTTAAAAATTATTTTTTACCAAGGATGTCTTATTATAATTCTTTAGAAGGCCTTTTTTGTCCACTCTGATGTCTCAGATACTTCATATCTGTATGATCCTTGGCATGTCACTTAACCAGTTTACCTAAGTTTCCTAAGCCATTTAGTACCCCAAATGTAGTATAATACTAACACCTACCTCTTAGGGTTATTGCAAAGATCAAATGCACTACTAATTGTAAAGGGCTTAGCACAGTCTGGCACATAATAAGCACCATATAAATGTTAGCTATCATTATAATCACCATCATCACTATCATTATAATTATGTCTCAAACACCTCCAGTTCCCACTTGAGCAGCTTCACCTTCGTTGCTTCCATGTTTTGCTGAACAGGAGTTTCCTGACTGTGCTTTCAGCCTCCAGATTTGTCAACAGCTGGAGAGCTCAATATTATCTTCTCTTAGCATCTCTATAAAGGATCTCATAATAATGTTCTACTAATATTAATGATTTTCTCGCAGTATTACATTGTTCAGGATATGGCTCTTTCAGTCATCTTGTCCAACTTTCCAGGCTTAGAATCTAGGTTCCCAGTGGGAGGGAGATGAGAATGATTTTGGAGATAGGAAAATGTAACCAAGGATAGAGGGAGTGTGTGAGTGTGTATATGTGTATATGTAGACACCCACCCATACATATAAACATATACACATATTTTTACACATATATATATACCCATATATACACATACACATATATATATATGTTTATGCACATGTATATTCATCTCTTTCCATGTACACACATCCATATATACACTATTGATCTTTTATGATAGAAATTCAATTTTGCTCTCTGGAAAACTAAACAATAATCTATACATATGTCTTTCCATAAAACACCAGGGAAATATACAGACCAGGTTCCAGGGAGACTCCCAGATTTATGCAGTTTTTTCAAACCCATAATTCCATTCACAAATGAATAGGAATAAGGACAGGGATTAGAGCTGTGATTTCATTGATTTAGAGAAATCCCAAGTAATGTAAGGATGGTATTTTCCTTGCATTTTAGAGACTTAACATTGCCTAAAACATTGAGAAGTTAAATTATTTACCTACGATTATACAACCAATAGATATAAGAAGTAACATTCGAAAACAGGTCTTCCTGAATTCAAGGGCTGTTCTCTACAGAACTGATATTTTAATTATAATAAAATCACAATAGGGTTGCAGCTAATCTACAATAATTTGTATATTTCACTGAGAACCTTGATATGTAAAGCAAAAGTATCATCAAAGCAATGGGGATTAATGCTAAAATCTCAACCTGATTAATCCTGAATGTTGAATACTTCATTCAGAATCCAGCCTGTTCTTTTAATATCTTCTGTGTTATAAAGGTAAAATGGCCTTAATCAGAGGGAGAGTTTTTCCCAGTTTAAAGGGTTTTTGTACATTGATCCATGGTTTTGCTCCAAAAGCACAGAAATACCAGATTAATAAATGCCAAAGTGAGAGAAATGTCTTTGAAGTCCCATGAATCCTTTAATGTCAACATTACACAGTTTTTGTGTATTAAGTATCTAAAATGAGAAACTAACCTTAATGACTATGCTTAGGTCAAGATACCTCTGACTGCTTTTATAAGGGGATGTTGGAATGATTTGGTTAAAAAAAAAAAAGAGGACATTATGTTCAGCAGTTCACATTTGTTTGTGTTGTTGATGGGTATTTTTCCCCGTCCAGTTAAGCTAAATTTATTATGGTGATTAGGGCAGTTAACAAAAGCTTATTTCTTACTAAAATTATTAAATATATGAAAATGGAAACTGAATTTACTTATCCAATGCAGATTTTGAATGAGAAAAGAGAGACCAAGAGAAAGAAACACAGACAAAAAGATACACAGAGGGAAGAGGGAGAGAGGGAGAGAAAAAAATGATTCTCTGTCTCTTACTAGAGATGGGGATTTCTCATATGCCAATTTGCTCTCCACTCAAAAGGTTAAACAGGACTAATTTGACCCTCTAGAAAACAAAAAGCTTATAAATAAGCTTGAAGTTACACTGCTATTGGGAGTTAGAATGAGGAAATGTCCTTCTCATTATTACCAATGTTTTGCACCAACGCCAAATCTGTACTTGGGGCAGACTCACCAAATATGTTCATAGTGTTTTTGTGACCAGTGAACTTACAATAATATAGGTTGCTATTGCCATTTAAGATAGGGACTCTGCTCACAGATAGAACAGCTCATCCTAGCAATCACAAAATATGAGAGCAATGGTATAGATATAATGCTAAAATAATTATGTCTTGTATTTATGTAATAAATATAATACCATGGAGGATTTTCTGTGCAAATCCAAAGGGGATGAGGGACTATTTATCAATAGTGAGGTTCTCCATTTGTTTCAGCTTGAGTTAACCTTGTGTTGATTGCACTGAGCCCTAATACACCATAAGGCTTCCTCAAAGTCAGCTGTGGTGATTCAAAATTACTCAGACCAACTTGTCACATTGGAAATATAAAATAGATAAAGCACATGTTCACAAGATGATGACACATAGTTGGAAGAACAAGCCCATTGAGTTAGACCATTACAGACTAGCATGGCAGATGGGCAATGAACCAGACTCATAACTGAACAGAGGAGGGGACTGGATTGATTTGAATTTGGGAAACTATACAGCAATCCCAAGCTGTTGGATACATGACAAAAGCTACCTTAAAATGTTACTATTCTCTTGATGAGTGTATATGAATGAATCATGGAGCACCAGAGACTTGGGGAAAAAAAACTGCAGGAAACCCAAAGATTAATCAGATAATTTGGGAATAGAGTAAAAGAGGGATATAAATAGGTTACAGCATATTGTGGATACTTAGTAATTTAAATATATAACCAAGGGTACTTGTGATCAAAGTGTCACCAGCCAGATTATTTCCATTTTACAGGTGAGCAAATTGAGAGTCAGAGAGGACAGATAGTATATTTCCATGTGTGTGTATAAAGTCAGCTTGAGAGCAGATAAATTCTGCTCTCTTGTACCTATTTATTTATTTGGAAGTGGTAGATTTGGGAGAGATAAGTTTAATATGCAATGTTGGGAACAGTGTTTTTTTCTCTAAAAGGCTGCAGAAGGTTACTTTCTCAGACTTTTAACAAGCTGGAGAAGTAGATTCCCAATCAGAGGATTACATAGAAATCACTTCCCTGGTGTTGCAGTGACCATCTGTGGAACATCAACAGAATGAGCCATCCTGGCTGTGGGAAATGTTTCAATGATTGTGGCAAGCCAATGGAGGACCTGCATGACTGCAGCCAGCCTGACACATCATGGGAATGAGTTGTTCAAATATTAAACTCCTAAGTTTAGAGTTGGAAGATTATTGCTTCCAACCTCATTCCTTGGAAGATGAAGAAAATAAGCAAAGAAAGTTTAAGAACTGTCTGAGGGTCATTAAACTGACTAGTTCCTCAGTCAAGATTTGAAAGGCAAGTCTTCCTGTCTCAATTAACATATATTTTATAGAGTAGAAAGTGGAAAGAATACTGAGCTCAAAGTCAGAAGAGTTGAGGTCAGGTAGAAACACTAGAATTTACTTAGTTGTATGACATGGAAACAGTTGTATAACTTTGCTGAGCTTCAGTTTGCCCAACTGTAAAATGAGAACAATAATGAGACACAATAATAAGAGTGGAAAGCCAGTTTGGAATCATTTTCCAGGTGTGAATCCTGGCTCTGCTCTCTACATAACTTTGGCAAATCACTTCCATTTGGATTATTTCCTCATCTATAAAATGGGCAGCTTGGGTGAAATTATGTCTTCATTTTTTTTCTGGCATGAGATTATATGATCTTATGACTTGAGCTGTCCCCTTCACATGTTTATTGTGAGAATCACAGTAAAATAAGTATAAGAAAAATATTTGTAATTGTGAAATGCTAAGTTGAGTATTATGAGTATATATGACTTACCCAAGCTAGATAATGCCAGAATAAGAAAATTTTTCATTAGTCATCTCCATAAAGTTATTAAATTTTGTTTGTTTCAAGCCTTGATCACATAAAGATTTAGAATATGGTTTGGGTTAGGATGAATATTAAACATTTCATTGATCCAAACCTTTACAAAATAATTTGAGAATAATTTGGTAAAAGGAAAATATTAGAATAGTAGGGTCCATTTCTTTGTGAGCAAACATTTAGTGAGGGCTTACTATATATTGAAGGAATTGTGGGTTAGAAAAACCAAATTAGAAAAAAAATCAGTTCCTCATGTGACTCAAATAATAGACACTATAAAATATGAATATAGCATGCACAGAGATGTATATGTCTGAAAAGGCTTCAATCTTCTATAAAATATGAATATAGCATGCACACAGATGTATATATTGGGAAAAGCTTCAGTCTTTTACTCTATGTTTATGTCTGGAAAGGCTTCAATCTTCAGTACAATAAGAATATGACATGCACACAGATGTATATATTGGGGAAAGCTTCAGTCTTCACAGAGAATGTGAGAGCAAAGAATTAAGGCAAAGGGCAGACTTGAGGAAAGGCATTACAGCTATGGCAATATAGCATGTTAGGTCAAAAAATACAGGATTAAATTAGAGGGAGTGATTTCAGTTCTCCAGTTTCTGTAACTCAGTGAAGAACATTGAATATGATCAAGAAAACATTTTCCTCATTTTCCTTCTCTACCTTGTGATATTTTCTCTGAAAATTGTAAATACGGCCAGTCCAATTCACAGAGAATGTCTCAAATCATTTTTCCCCTAAGAAAGAACAATCAGTGGTCATTTATCCATCCTTCCCATCGCACACAGCAAAGTGCTGGGCATGAGAAGAAACCCATGTCCAGCAGTATGTTTGGATGGGCTCTTTGTGAGGAGGGGTATTCCTGCCCCAGCACTGAAAGTACAAATCTGTGTTCACCAAGAAAAAACCCTGCGAGTCAGAGCTGGCTGCCACAGCCGTTCTCTTACTTTCATTTATCATTTCAAGCTGCGTTATTTTGATGGCTTTTCAGCTGCAAGACGACTGGTGCTGATGCAGAGATAATGAAATCCTGAAAGCATCAAACAACAGGGATGTCTGTAGTGGGTAATGGGCATCCTTCCTCAGTTTATTAACTCCAGCTGTGCTGTTTGACAGTTTTTGTGAAGAGGTACAGCGCCATTTGGGAATAACTGAGCAGAGAATAAAGAAGCCAGTGTCAGGAGTAAACTGGTTCACACATAATCTCTAGTGCCTTGGTAACATGAGAGAAAAATCAGGCCCTCACTTTGCTATTAAAACAAAAAAGGAAAAAAAAGGCACCAATCCAATACTAGCATGAGACAAAATGACCAATAGGTTACAATCCCTGGAGGTGTGTCTCCCTCAGTGTTCACACTAGTCCTTGATAATGGATGTCAACGTTTATGTTCTCTGACAGGACTCATTGCAATCTCCAGAAATTGTCAGTGTTAACGTATGCAATATAGGTCTAGAGAGTGATTTCTTCTACATTGTAGCCTATTGATAAAGTTAAGGATCTTTCTCTTATTCTCTCATCTCTCTCTCTTTCTATCTTTCTCCTCTCTCTCTCTCTCCCTTCTTCTCTCCCTTCCTCCCTCTTTCCCTTTCTCTTTCTCACTGTCTTTTTCTCTCTCTCTATTATTTGTTCTTCTCTTTCTCTATTACTCTTTCTCTCTTTTTCCTCCCCCTCTCTTTCTCCTCCTTCTCTCTCCCCTCTTCTCTCCCTTCTTCCCTCCTTCACTTTATCTCTCTCATTCTTTTTCTCTTTCTATAACTCTTTCTCTTTCTCTATTACTCTATGTGTATCTCTGTGTGTGTGTGCATCTCTGTCTCTCTCTTTCTGTCTTATATTGCATGAAGTAGTAGTTTTACTCAGTAGAGAGAATGCATTTAGCAATATTTTGCTCTTCAAGATCTTACTTTATATTTTGAATACAAGGGGAGCTCTTATCGCCCAATGAATAGAATAATGGAAAAGTCACTGGGGATCCATTCAATATTCCAACTTTCCTACCACAAAATTAAAATAAAAAAGAGGAAAATTGATATATTGTTGAAACAATGTAGGAAGAAATCATATCATCACTTGAAATTATTTAACTTGCAACCAGAGTGAGATTTTCCATCTTTATTGAATCATCGAACCTCAGATTTGAAAGGAATCAGAAGTCATCTAGTTCAACCTAAAGAAAAACAAAAATCCCTTCTACAACATATTCCCTTTTCCAGCTTTCCCTTAAAAGCCTCAAGTGACAGTACAATCCACAACCTTCTGAGTCACCCATTGCACATTTGAATAGGATCTTTTTTCATGCTTTAATAGTATTTCATTTTTTCCAAATATATACAAAAATAACTCTCAACTTTTACCTTTCAGAATCTTGGGTTCCAAACTTTTTCCTTTCCTTCTCCCTCCCTTCTCCTCAACACAGCAAGCAATTTGACATAGGATAGACATGTACAATTCTTCTAAACATGTTTTCATATTTGTCATGTAATGCCAAAAAAATCAAATTCAAAAAGAAAATAAGCACAAGAAAGGAAATAAACAGGCAAAGAAACAACTACAAAGATGAAAATACTAAACATTGATCCACATTTAATCCCCATAGTGGTCTCTGGATGTGGGTGACACTTTCCATCACAAGTCTATTGCAATTGCCTTGAATTACCTCATTTTCAATTGATCATCATATAATCTTCTTGTGGCTGTGTACAATGTTGTCCTGATTCTGCTCAATTTACTCAGTTCATGTAAGTCTGCCTAGGCCTTTCTGAAATCAGTATGTTCATAATTTCTTACAGAACAATAATATTCTATAACATTAATATAGCATAACTTATTCAGCCATTTCCCAACTGATGGGCATCCACTCAATTTACAGTTCCTTGCAACTACAAAAAGGGCTGCCACAATCATTTTTGTACATGTGGGTCCCCTTCCCTCATTTATGATTTCTTTGGGATATAGACTCATAGAGACAACGCTGATCAAATGGTTTGTACAGTCTGATAACCTTTTGAGCATTCTTATAAATTGCTCTCCTGAATGGTTGAATCAGTTGACAACTTCACCAACAATGTATTAGAGTCTCAGTTTTCCCACATCCTTTCCAACATTTGTCTTTATCTTTTCTTGTCATCTTAGCAATCTGAGATATGTGAAGTGGTACCTCAAAGTTGTCTAAATTTGCATTTTTCTAATCGATAGTGATTTAGAGCATTTCTTCACATGATTAGAAATTTTTTTTTAAATTTCTTTATCTGAAAATTATCTGTTCATATCCTTTCACTATCAATTGGGGAATGACTTATTGAATAACATCTTTGTAAGGAAGATGTTCCTCATATCAAAACTAAATCTACCTCTGCAACTCCCATTGTGTTACCTATATGTAGCAGCTGGTTCAATGAAGAGACTATCACATGTGGAGTTAGGTAGACATGGGATCAAATACAGCATCATTTGCATCTTTATGTGTCCCTGAGCAAGTCACTTAAGTCTTACTTTCCTTATCTGTAAAATGAGAATAAAAATACTATCTCATAGGAGAATTATGAAGATCCAATGAAAATATTTGTAAACCACCTTTGGAGAAAAGCCATGACATACAAATAAATTGAATTTAAGTGAGGGAGAGCTGTAAAAAGTCATTTGGGGAAGATGGTGAACTGCAGACAGCGTTCTCTGTGAACTCCTGAGATCTTCCCTCAGACCCAGACAAAGTGAGTCTTTGAACTGGTTTTGGAGTGAGAGCCTCGCCAAACATTTGGACTACAACGCACTTCTACAAAATTCTACCTTGAAAGAACTCCTGAGAAGGTTAGCCTCAGGGGAAATCAGCCGCTGGTCACAATCAGACTCCAGCTGGGGCAGTAGTCAGGGCTGCAATAGAGGGGCAGATTTTAGGCACCCAGGAAGCCCCTGGGAGACGCCTGGGGCACTTTGCTCTGCTTGCGGGCAGGTGCTTTGGCAGATCTGCCTTTGGTAAAGGGTAGATCGAGAGCAGCTGAAAACGTGTTCCTAGTGCGAATCTAACCCGACCAGCCTCAGACCGGAAGTCAAATTGGCAAACTGCCACAGGGCAAATACAAATTGTTGCAGTATTTTCTTCTGGGGACCGATATCCCAACTTTAAATCATGAGCAAGAAGAAGAGAGCTCTCACCATAGAAAGCTTTTACGGAGAAAAAATAGAA
>JAJPUD010002977.1:11103-135711 GCA_023553655.1 Myrmecobius fasciatus
CTGGAAACTGAAGGGATGCCCATCAATTGGAGAGTGGCTGAATAAATTATGGTATATGGATATTATGGAATATTATTGCTCTGCAAGAAACGACCAGCAGGACGATTTCAGAGAGGCCTGGAGGGATTTGCATGAACTGATGCTGAGTGAAACGAGCAGAACCAGGAGATCATCATACACAGCAACAGCAGTATTACATGATGATCAATTCTGATGGACATGGCTCTCTGAAACAAAGAATTGTCTCAAACCAGTTCCAATTGTTCACTGAAGAAAACCATATACACCCAGAGAGAGGGAAATGAAATATGGTCCACAACGTAAAATTTTCACGATCTCTATTGACATTTGCTTGCATTGTGTTGCCTTTCTCTGATTCTTTTTTTTTTCTTGTAGATAGGATGTTTCTTGCATAATGTCTCAAGCATTTCAACATTATTAACATGTAGTGGACTTCCTGCCATCTAGGGGAGGGGAGTGGACTGGGGGTAAAATATGCATTGGAAAGCTTTGTAAAGATCATTGTTGGGGAACTACCCATACATATGTTATACAAATAAAAAGGTTTAATAAAAAAAATTATAGAAGGATAAAAAAAGGAATGGGTGTTGAATTTCATCAAAGGCTTTTTCTGCTTCTATTGAGATAATCATATGGTTTTTGTTAATTTGGTTATTAATATAATTGATTATGCTAATAGTTTTCCTAATATTGAACCAGCCCTGCATTCCTGGTATAAATTCTACTTGGTCATAGTGTACTACCCTGGGAATAACTTTCTGTAATCTCGTTGCTAAAATCTTATTTAAAATTTTTGCATCAGTATTCATTAGTGAAATGGGTCTATAGTTTTCTTTCTCAGTTTTCTCCCTACCTGGTTTAGCTATCAGCACCATAGCTGTGTCATAGAATGAATTTGATAGTATACCTTCTTTCCCTATTTTTTCAAATAGTTTATATAGTATTGGGATTAATTGTTCTTTGAATGTTTGGTAAAACTCACATGTAAATCCATCTGGCCTCGGAGATTTTTTCTTAGGGAGTTGATTAATAGCTTGTTCTATTTCTTTTTCCAAAATGGGGCTATTTAAATAATTTATTTCCTCTTCTGTTAACCTAGGCAATCTATATTTTTGTAGATATTCCTCCATTTCATTTACATTATCAAATTTATTGGCATAAAGTTGGGCAAAGAAACTCCTAATTATTACTCTAATTTCCTCTACATTGGAGGAAAGTTCTCCCTTATCATTTTTGAGACTAACAATTTGATTTTCCTCTTTCCTTTTTCTAATCAAATTAACTAAAGGCTTATCTATTTTGTTGGTTTTTTCATAAAACCAACTCTTAGTTTTATTTATTAATTCTATAGTTTTATTATTTTCAATTTTATTGATCTCCCCTTTAATTTTCAGAGTTTCCAATTTGGTATTTAATTAAGGGTTTTTAATTTGATCTTTTCCTAGCTTTTTTAATTGTAAGCCCAGTTCATTGATCTTCTCTTTCTCTGTTTTAAGCAAATAAGCATCTAGAGATATAAAATTACCCCTTATAACCACTTTAGCCATGTCCCATAAATTTTGGTATGTTGTCTCATTATTGTCATTCTCCTGGATGAAATTATTGATTGTGTCTATAATTTGCTCTTTCACCCATTCATTCTTCAGGATTAAATTATTTAATTTCCAATTAACTTGTGGTCTATTTTCTCCTAGCCTTATATTACATGTGAGTTTTATTGCATCATGATCTGAAAAAGATACATTTACTATTTCTGCTTTTCTGCATTTGATTTTGAGGTTTTTATGCCCTAACACATGATCAATTTTCGTATAAGTTCCATGAACCCCTGAAAAAAAAGTATACTCCCTTCTATCACCATTCAATTTTCTCCAGAGATCTATCATACCTAACTTTTCTAGCTTTTTGTTTACCTCCCTAACTTCTTTCTTATTTATTATGTGATTTGATTTATCCAATTCTGAGAGAGCAAGGTTGAGATCCCCCACTAGTATAGTATTACTGTCTATTTATCCTTGCATCTCTGTTAGTTTCTCCTCTAGGAATTTGGATGCTATACCACTTGGTGCATATATGTTTAGTATTGATACCGCTTCATTGTCTATGGTACCCTTTAGTAAAATATAGTTTCCTTCCTTATCTCTTTTAATTAGATCTATTTTTGTTTTTACTTGATCTAAGATAAGGATTGCTACCCCTGCCTTTCTTTGTTCGCCTAAAGCATAGAAGATTCTGCTTCAGCCCTTTACCTTCACTCAGTATGTATCTCTGTTTTAGATGTGTTTCTTGTAAACAACATATTGTAGGATTCTGGCTTTTAATCCAGTCTGCCAACCGCTTCCGTTTTATGGGAGACTTCATCCCATTCACATTCACAATTAAAATAACTATATCTGTATTCCCTGCCATCTTATTTACCAAGAGTTATGATTTTATCTTCCCTTTCCCCTCTCTCCCTTCCCCCCTCCCCAGTACTTTATTTTTGATGACCACCTCCTTCCAACAGTCCTCTCCCCTATAGAACCTCTCCCACCCCTTTATACCTTTCCCCTAATCCTTCTATTAGTCTTTCTCTTTCCTTTCCTCCTTTCTCTCCCACCTTCCCAGAAGGAGGGTCAGGCCTTTCTTTGAAGCCAAATGTGTCTGATATACTCTCTTAGAGTCCAATATAATGAGAGTAAGGTTTAAACAATACTCCTTTCCCTCTTTTCTTTCCCTCATTTATATTAGATCTATGTCTCTTTATGAGATTTTGCCTT
Source organism: Myrmecobius fasciatus (assembly GCA_023553655.1). NCBI lineage: Eukaryota > Metazoa > Chordata > Mammalia > Dasyuromorphia > Myrmecobiidae > Myrmecobius > Myrmecobius fasciatus. Next base: position 13,884 of record JAJPUD010002977.1, read on the forward strand.
ATCTTACCTCCTTTATTTTTACTTTATTTTGCCTCCTTCCCCCCCTTTTTTTTTCATTATGGTATCCCTTCCACCTCTAATTTCTTTTACATTATTATCAAAAAAAATTGAATTATACCCCCATTCTTTAAGGATACCCATAGTAGAAATATAGTTCTCAAGGGTTCTTTCCTTTTTATCTTTTTATGCTTCTCTTGAGTTCTGTATTTGGAGATCAAATTTTTTTGTTCAGATCTAGTCTTTTCATTAGAAATAGGTGAAATTCTCCTGTATCATTGAATGACTATCTTCTTCCCTGGAAGATGATGCTCGTTCTACTGGTTAACTTATTCTTGGCTGTAATCCAAGTTCTTTTGCCTTTTCGAATATCTGATTCCAGGCCCTTCAATCCTTTAATGTGGAAGTTGACAGATCTTGTGTAATTCTAATTACAATTCCACGGTATTTGAACTGTTTCTTTCCAGCTGCTTGCAATATCCTTTCCTTGGTGTGATAGTCCTGAAATTTGGCCACAATATTCCTTGGGGTTTTAATTGTGGGGTCTCTTTCAGGAGGTGATCAGTGAATTCTTTCAATGCCAATTTTGCCTTCTGATTCTAAAACATCAGGGCAATTCTCTTTCATGATTTCCTGGAAGATAGTATATAGATTCTTTTTTTCATTATGGCTTTCAGGAAGTCCAATAATCCTTACATTGTCTTTCCTAGGTCTATTTTCCAAGTCTGTTGTTTTTCCTAGGAGATATTTCACATTTTCTTCTATTTTTTCATTTTTTTTGTTTTTGTTTGATTCTTGAAGGCTTATTGAGTCATTTACTTCTATTTGTTCAATTTTAATTTTAAAGTATTATTTCCTTCAGTTATCTTTTTTAGCTACTTTTGTAGCTGGCCAATTGAATTTCTCATTTCAATGCCTTCTTTTTCCATTTTGCCAAGTTTATTTTTCAGTGAATTGTTGTCTTTTTCCAATTCACCATTTTTATTTTCCAGTGAATTGGTGATTTTTTTCCAATTCACCAATTTTGTTTTTCAGTGAATTGTTTTCTTTTTCCAACTCACGAGTCCTGTTTTCCAGTTTTTGACATCTCTGTTGCCCTGATCTCAATTTATTTCCCCATTCTTCTTCTAGCTCTCTTTTGAGATTCTTTATGCAATCTTCCAGGTAAGCCTTCTGAAAAGGAGGCCAGCTTATGTCCGTCTTTGTGGCGTCATCTGGGATTGTTTTCAGAATCTCAGGATCTGGGGACTGCCCTACTTTCTCTCCATAGAAGCTGTCTATGGTGAGAGCTCTCTTCTGCTTCTTGCTCATGTTTTTGAGCTGTAAGAAGTTTAGATCTGAATCACTTGAGGTCTGAATCACTAGAAGGGAATTCTGCAGCTGTTTCAGAGCTGAGGTCTGAATCACTAGCAGGGAATTCTGCAGCTGTTTCATTTTGCCCCGGGGCAGTTTGCCGAGTTGACTTCCACAGTGGGGCTGGTCCTCTAGATCCGCACTAGGACCACCCTTTCAGCTGCTCTCAATACACTCTTTACCAAAGGCATATCTGCCAAAGCACCTGCCTGCAAGCAGCGCAAATTGGCCCAGGCGTCTCCCAGGGACTTGCTGGGTGCCTAAAATCCGCCACTCTCTCGCAGCCCAACTTCTGCCCTGGCTGAGTGCTGGCGTCTGATAGCAGCCAGCTGCCAATTCCCCTAAGACTAACCTTCTCCGGATTTTTTTCAAAGTAGATTTTTGAAAGGAGTGCGTTGTAGTCCAAGTGTTTGGTGGAGCCCTCACTCCAAAACCAGTTTGGAGGCTCGATTTGTCTGGGTCTGAGGGAAGTCTCAGGAGCTCACAGAGAATGCTGTATGCAGTTCGCCATCTTGGCTCCCAAGAAGTTAATTTTAATTAAACAATCTGATTTTTAACCAAATGTAGCAAAAAATATCTTTTTTGTTGTTGTTGTTCAGTCACTTTTCACTCATTTCCAACTCTGTTATCCCATTTAGAATTGTCTTGGCAGTCATACTAGAATGGTTTACCTTTTCCTTCTTCGGTTCATTTTTTGTATGTGGAAACTGAGGCAAATGGTGTTTAATGACTTGCCCAGGGTTACATAGCTAGTAATATCCAAGGTCAAATTTGAGCCTGACACTCTCTCCACTATACCATCTAGTTGTTTCAATTCTTTTATATAATAACAATTACTACCATTAATATGGGCAGCTAGATGGTACACTAGATAGAAGAAAGGGCCAGTAGTCAGAAAGACTACCATTTTCTTGAGTTCAAATCTGGCCTCAGACATTTACTAGTTGTGTGACTCTTGGTAAGTCTCTTGTTGCTGTGGACCTGATTGTTCATCTGTAAAAAGACCTGGAAAAGAAATAGCAAACCATTTTAGTACCTCTGCCAAGAAAACTCCAACAGGGTCACAAAGATTTGAAAAAAACTGAAAATGACTGAACAACAGCAAATCTTTGACACAGTATTTTTTATGTATCAGGCACCAGGCTAAGAACATTACAATTATTATCTCACTTGATCCTCATAACAACCTGTGAGGTTGATGCTATTATTATAGATAAATAAATTGAGGCAAACACAGCTGAAGTAACTCTTCTAGCATTATATAACTATTGAGTATCTACAGTCTGATTTGAACTCAGGCCTTCCTGACTCCAATCCTAGTATTTATACACTGCCTTATATAAGTATGAAATACAATATAAAAAAGCATATGTCATATCCATCAAAACTTGAGTTTCTAATGTAGATTGAGAAACAAAAAGTAGAAATTATGATATAAATTGTATTTTTTATAACATTGCTAAAATTGCAAATAATTTCACACATATTTTGAAAAGCAAACCTGAGTCTACATTATTTCATCTCTCCAATTAGATTTTAAGCTCCTTTAGGACAGACTGCCATTTGTAATTCTCATGTGTTTTCCATAGGACCTAGTAAAATATCAGTCATTCATTGATTATTTGTTCCATTTTTTAAACATAGTTAATAACAACTATATACATTATCAAATGATATTGACTATGTTCCTGGCTTCATTGCTCTATTGGGTATAATCATCATGGAAAGTTGAGTTGAATTACTATTGCTCTTTAGATTCCAAACGAGATACTTTTTAAAAAAGAAGACCCTTTTAAAACCAAAAAATGACTTCAAATAATATTGCAGCAAATATACTGTGGAACCCTTTTTATATCAGGATGAGAATTAGAACTTGGGAAGCCAGTACTGATAAGAAGTAGCACATCTTTAGAGTGTTAAGTAGTGAATTTAAATTAATTCTTTTAAAATAAGAAGATTATTTGATTTATCATAAGCATATAGTGGTAAAATAAGAATTCCTATATTATCTTATTATATATGAATATGTGGTTGTTTTATACACCTTCTCTTCACCTTCAAATCTTGGAGAGCTACCCAGGGAATTAAAAAGTTATATAATTTGACTGGCAGCATGAAGTTAGTATCTGTCAGTGGTAGATATTGAATTCAGAGCTTCCTGACTCTAAGAAATGTTTTCTTTCCACTACATACTGCCTAGTATATGCTCAATACATGTTGAAAATATATAATTCATATATATAACATATATAAGTATATATGTAATAGAGACTGATAACAAAATAGCTATATTTTACCATTATTATAAAGTTTCTATTAAAAATTCCCTCTTTGTCATGCATAAACATTTATTATGGAGATAAGCACATATATAAGTTTTGGTCAAAATATTTTATCACATGAAAATATTGAAATATATCTCTTTAAAAACACACAAACATAAATATTACCTGTAATTGTATTTTCAAAGCATTTCTTTTTTTTAATTAAAACATTTTTTAAGCAGTAAGCAACTTTACCAAAAAATGAATGCTTCTTGGTAAAAGAATAAAATTTATTAGTTTGTACTAGATGATCTCTGGTGAGATGATATGGTTACAGAAATTCAAAATTTTGGTGTTCTTAGTCTTGACAAAAACTTAGAAACCCAACCCTAAAGAACTGAGAGCATGTTATCACATTCTGCCAAGTAAATGTTTCTGTGTTGTCAGACCAGTTCACATTATGAAGCAGATCATCATTTTGGTATTTTGCTTAAAATATGAATTAAAAAGTTATCCAAATTCTCCTGGAGTGAATCACTTTTTTTGTAGTGACCCAAGAACGTTGGCAAGCTCATCAATTTTTTTTTCCTAAATGAGAGTGATCACATACTTTGCTTTAAATTGTGATAATTTATAAAAATAGTTGAGAAAATGTGTAAAACTATTATTATAGTATCAACTTCAATTCTGAATAAATGGACTTTAATATCCCAAGAGTTAATGACCCTCTTAAAGTACTTAGCTTACTTCTAATCAATAATTTACACAGTGGGCTGATGAGGAAGCAAAATGGACAAGTTGTCTACAAAAGATGTGTTTGAAGGAAGCTTTCAGTTTTCTTGCTATCTCAAGTGACAAAATCATGAAACCTTTGAACAGTCTTGACATATGTCACTTTATATTTATATTAACAGTGTTTTATTACACAATATTTCATTGTAGTGAACAGAATATTTGCCCTGTTAATTTTAACATTATAGAATATAGTCACATATTATAACACAGAAATGGGAACTAACCATGGTAAGAAAAATTTAAAGAAATGAGCCTGAACCAGACCTAATGGAAGACTTAAAAGAAAGCTGAAATTATTTGCTCTTTGCCTTCACATGGAAATGTGTATTTTGGAACACATTTTTCTTTATCCTTGGACACAAGCCATTCTATCTTGTTCTCCATGTTTTTGCTCAGATTATTCCCTCAGGTCTGGAAATACTTTCCCTTCTTACCTCCACCTTTTAGAATCCCTGTTTTTTAAAGGTGCTTTCAAATACTATGTCCTACAGATGACCTTTCCTAAGCCTCCAGTTGCTAATACTTTCCATTGGCCCCAAGAATATAAAATATGCTTCAAACTGCAATACTGAAATTATGTTATTTATATTTGTATATGTATATTTTGTCTCCTCCAATAGAATGTAAGTTCCTTGAGGGTAAGGAATGTTTCATTTAATTCTATGAATCCTTAGTGCCCAACACATAAAAGAAGCTTAATTAGTGCTGGTTGACTAAATGAGTAATTAGATCAGATATATTCTTTAATTCTTTGAAGCTGACAATGAAACAAAAAAGAAAAAAAAAAGGTATCATTAGATAGATACTTAACACAGGAGTCCAAGAGTGAATGTGGAATAATCATAAGTAGATGCAAGCTTTGATGTTGCCATAATATTTCTTATAGGTCTAATGACTTTTTAAAACTATCTGAAAGAGTTCCACAGGGCTCAGAAAACATCTGCATAATAAAAAACATGTTGTTGCTAATTTGTTATGGCTGGATCCTCATTCTGCATTTTGTACTTCAAAACGGTACTTTGAATACAGTAGGTACTTAATAAGCATTGTTCATTTATTATTATATCCATATTCTTCCACACATAAATACATTTTATGCCAAAAAGGTTCATTATAAGGTATTATAGGATAGATCATTTAATAAAAAATAATTTTTGGAAAACATGGGAGAAAGAATAATTCATAGGCATATTATTTAAAGGCAAATAGAAAACTATGCATTGTGACTACTGGTATATATCCTTTCTCATTGCACCATTAGAAGCAATTTTATCATATGTAGGATTACTGCATATCAATTTACCTTTACTGCTTCTCCTTGAAGTCAACAGGACATGCATATTATTGATTTTTAAAAATCACAGAGTAGAAAAATACAAAAGAAAATGAATCTTTTATATATGTGTGTATATTTTATCTGTGCCCCCAAAATTATGAATAACTGAATGAAAGTGAGACTGAAAATTTTTTACATAAATATACACAATAATATAGGATATTAATTAAAAGTTTATAATGTAAAGAATCATTCTTTTTGTTTTTTTCTCTTTAAATGTAGTAGATGTTTAGGAAGGATAAAATGCAAAGTTATTATAAGTCATTCACATCTTGGTATGAATTTGCTTATCTGATCAGGACAAGGAAATAATAGAAGTTTTGAGGAGGGAGGGAGATTTTGGAACATGTGATCACTATTTTGGGAAGAAGGCCTGTGAGTGCCACAGTAAAAAACTGCATGCTGGGTACTTGTTAAGGAAGAAGAAAATGAAAAGAGGAAAAGGGAATGCCAACATCAGCTGAAGCTAAAGACAGACCTTGGTTTCTTTTCTAATTTTCCTAATCAGGGCCTACTCAGTTGTGTAAAGAGTACTCATTTTGAAGGATCTGCTTATGTGTATGTGATCTTTAGATCTCAAAAACATTCTTAAATTGAACATATCTTTAACACATAATTAAGCATTATATTTATGGATTTAGAAAATCAATTTTCATGTTATAAATATTTATATTTTTCTTTCAAATAAAGCTTTTCCCTGGTTTTCTTTGTTAAGATCCATTAATTATAACAAAATATTGAAATAAAAATCTTTGGACACTATCTTGAAAACATTATGGTTAGATGGCTGCATTGTGATGAAGTTCCTTTTCAAGAAGAATAATTGATTCTAATGTTTTAAAATATCTTTTTTTCTCAAATGTTTCTTTGGTATGTAATCAGCAAAGATAAATGTATTTCATTTTGATTTAACTATATGCTACAATTAGATAAGAAACAGAAAAATAGTGAAATCAAAGTTGAAGTAGAATTGAAATTTAGTAATGCTAAAACTAGCACCACAACTTTTTTTTCTTTTTTTTGGATAAAATTTGGCATTTCAGTCAGTATGCCTTAATGAAAAATATAAAAATATCTTAAACACAAGGAAAAGAACTATTTGGGTGAGTTTGAGAGTATTTTAAACTATTTCCCACAATTGTTCTGTATTCTTTTGTCTCATACATCATAGGTAGAAGTGTTGTTACAAAATGCCAAAATGATCTATTGTAAATTATTCTATTTTGAAACTCATTGGAAGTACAATTGTTCCTGGGCTTTAGGGGTGTTACTTGTAGAAACCTCTCAGAAATATATTGCATATGTATTTTAGTTCAAAATTCTGAGGCATTCAAAGTAGCAGGTAGAGAATCATAACTTAAAAATTATTTTTAAGATATTTATTTTCTTCCTGTTTTAATAGTTTATTCTATTTGGGGACTTAGGTTGAAGCAAAGAGAAATTTGCAATAAATGATGCTGTTTACAGAGTTTCAATGTTTGTACTTTAGGGGGAAAACAAATGGTTCATTTAATGTGTGACACGTGTAATGATACTAGGATTGATTAGTGAAATGAATATCTTTTTTCTTTCTTTCTTTTTTTTTCCTATAGAAATACTCTCTCTAGTTTGGTTCATTTGGGGGTGGAGGGGGTGATTCTTTCTTTTTTTTTCTTTTTTTCCCTGCACAAAGAAAATGTGGGTTGATACCATTTTTATTGTTCTGCTGGGGTGGGAAACAGACCATATGCTTTAGCATTTTGAATGGCTAAATCTAATAGGGGGAAAAATGAATTGATCCTGGGACTTTCCTCCCCGCCCTCAGTCAGCTCCTTACCCCCACACTAGACCGTCAGTCGGGGTCATTCCCTCAGATTTCCCATTGATTTAGGGTTATCCTGAGGCTGTTGCTCCAAGTCAAAGAGAAAGGGGGAGGGGAAGAAATCAAAGGGGCCGCAGAGGCGAGTTAGGCAGAGTGAAGTCTGGAGGGCAAACTCGTGTCTTTGGCTCCGGCAGTGTAAGCAGTGCTGAAACCCACCCCTCTGCTGGATCTAAGGCAAAGGCAGTTAGAGTTGGAATGATCTGATGCCGCTGCCGCTGCTTCCCGTTTCCAGGGTGAAATTTTTACAGCAGCTAATTTTATAAGGAGGAAAATACCCCTAACTAGCAGCAGAGAAGATCTGGTATCACCCAGACAAACCAATGTAATCTTTTAGGTAGGTTTTTCAGAGAAATCCGCATTTTAAATACCAGCATTCACCGCCAAAAATGCGGGACGGAAGTCAGAGCTGGTTTGAGAATAAGAAAAGCCTCTTTACACCACGAGTGTTTGAAATGATCCGATGAGCAAAGGAAGTAGCTGCCAAAGCTCAGGCTGCTATTGCCGCTGCTGCCTCCTCTGCCGCTGCTGGGTTCCTCTCAGAGGGCTGGACAGAGCAAGCCCTGGTTTCAGCACCAACAGCGCTGGACAGCTCTTTGCACGCTGCACAGCCGCCAGCCTGCTTTCCTCCCCCCTTTTTGCTTTGCATTACTGTACAACTGGAGATGCATCTAAATTACGTCCTGTTCAACAACAAGTAGATTCTTTCTGTCCGGGAACTACAGTAGACGATTCTCTCAATTAAACTGCATTTTCTTCTTTAAGGAATTGGTCATCAGGCGTAATTATCCTGATTTCCCCCTTCCCCCCACCTTTGCAGGAACGAGTCTTTGGGAACCTGGTCCACCCAGGGATGTAAAACTGTGCTTACCGATGCATCCCATACGAAATGCTTATGTGATCGTCTCTCCACCTTCGCCATTTTGGCTCAGCAACCTAGAGAAATAGTAAGTAACAAAGGGAAAACACGGTTTAATGTAAAGACAGGGATATTTTGTAGAGTGTTTCTCCAGGGAACTGCATTTTAGATGGGGGAATGTACGATATTACAGGATGGCAAAATTAGGTTCGTCTCCACCTTGGCTACAGTGGCTTAGTGAATTGAATTCCAGTTGGTGTGATAGAACTAAATCCTACTCAGTTTTATGTCTTCTAACTTGAATTTTCTGCAGTAAATAATTGAGAAAGCTTTCTCACTGTAATGCTAATGTGCTGCAAACTTTCAAATAAAATAATTGCCAACTTAGTTGGGTTTTTTAAGATTGTAAAGATATTCCAAGGAATTTGTAAGGATACTGTTGATAGTAAAATGAAAATCCCAGGCACTGTAGCTAAACACATTGCAGATCTGCATTGGATATTTTCAGTCCAGATTTTTGGGTTGTCTGCTGATATTTGGGAGGGGGAGATTAAATCAAGTTTTCAGGAAATCATGAAATATAAAAAGTATTAATCCATCCTTATAAGTACAAGAGGTTTCTGAAAATAGTTTCCAAAGTAGAGAGTTGTGAGGCACTGTTTAAATGGGAAATAATTTGCTCGTCTTGTATATTATTAGAAATTATTTCCAGAAATGGACCTAACAATTCCAATAAATGTTATATTTCAGCCTAAATTTGGCCTAAAGGAATGCCAGTTTCCTCTCTTATATAGATGAAGAAGATAACATGCTGAAACACAATTTTGCTAAATCCCTAAGGCTTTGAAACAGCATACTGGCTTTTAACATATCCTTTCAAACTTTCAATGTTAAAAAAATACTTTTAAAATAGCAGTCTTACTGCTTTTTCCCCATGTTAATTTCTAAGCAAAAAAGTCACTTGAGTAGTAAATGCTTACTTTTTAAAATTGTCTTTAATAAGAAACAAGATTTATTTTTCAAGGTCATATATTTTACTACTGTTGTTGGTATTGTATAAATTAATTCTGCATATAATATTCATTAACAAAATTATTAAATATATTTCTGTCCCAGAAAATGGAATTTCTCTATGCTGCTCAGAGGCCAAATAAGGAAAATTAAATGGAGAATACTTGACTTAGGACAAAGTTGTTAAAAGTCAGAAAGTTTGATAAATTTTAAGTAAGCATGAACTAGATTTTGAATAATTAAGTAAGTATTGAATGAGCAACAATAAAGAAAATATTATTAAATGTGCACAGATAAGTTACTAAGTATATTTTGGAAGGAAAGGATATAACTTTAAGTTATAGCTGAAAATGATTTAATATGTAAATGACTACCAAGTTAGAGTTTCAGGTCTCTGCTTTAAAATAGGTTATTAAAGTGGTACTGTATAATCTAACATTTTAAGCCTACAAGGCCTTATTTATATCTTCTTATATTGGGAGTTGGAGAAGAAGAGGAGTAGTCGATAGAATTAGTCACTGGAGAGATGAAAGCTTTGGCAAGTTAGTTGTTCCAAAGACAAACTAGGTTTTGGTGATATTTCTTTAATAGTAGTTTTGATTTTACTTAGTTTGTATTCTATTTTTAATTTTTATAAAAATTCTTCTCTTGTTTTTGTTTTTGTTTGTGTGTGTTCACACGTGTGTGATTTACAGATCATGGAATCATCTGGGGCACCTTCAGTAACACTCATAGTAGGCAGTGGTCTGTCTTGCTTGGCCTTGATCACCCTAGCAGTTGTCTATGCAGCACTATGGAGGTATGTATTTGATTTATACACATGAATGAAATATTCAGCAATTTAGAAATAAGTTGAAAAAATTGATACCCATTTATGCCTGTCTGCTTTATTTACTTTGTGCAATAATTTTTAAAAATATTTATAACATGAAAAATTGGAATGCCTTACCTGACTTAATTATGTGCTGACCTGTTGGTGACAATGTAGCACTCTATACTCTCTTTTAAAAATGTTTTCTCTTCTCTAATCCTAATTATGTTGGTCATTAAGTGCATAGTTGTGCTATTAATTAACACTTTCTTTTTCTCCCTTATCCATGCATCAAAAACTCTCAAGTGAAGTCTACATTATGCTCTGTTTCCTGTTTTCCATTCAGTACAAAAACAATATTTGAATATTCAGTATAATTTCTCAGTTACCAAGTAGTCAATTTCTGAATATCATACTTGTGAATTTAGAGAGGGCCAAATAAACTAACCTGCTCCCTTAAAGATTTATTTCTCAACACTCTACTTCAATGCTTATCAAAGGCCTTCTAGTGGATCACATTTCCTCCTTCCTATCAAAGAGTGAAAAATCAAATGAGGCAATAAGCAGATAACATAAAAGCAGTAAAGATAGTATTGGGAAAAATTCTACCATAACATGGCTTGGAACTTATTTCTGTGGAAAATACAAGACATACCTTTGGATTTTTCTTAAGGCCTAGAATATTGTAGGAATAATCCTAACACAACTTCAGTAGAGAAATTTGTTCTATCCTAAATGCATTTGCCAAACAACTATTGTTTTGAACCTGTGAAACTGGATCTGAAATAGATGGTGACCTCATGCCCAATACAAGTTTTTCAAGTTAGTCAGTATGTAGAACAGCAGCAAAACTGATCATCAGCTCTAAATAGCAGAAGACCATTTCATTAGACTTGCTATCTTCATTTTTGTCTTTGTGAACCATTCTCCCCTCCCCCTATTTTTTCTCTAATGAATAATGCTTCACTGGCTGACTGATTAATGAAGTTAACTTGTTCACATATATTAATTCTCACATCTCATAGCAAAATAATTGGGATGCTTAAAAGTTCATATTTATAAATATTTCTCTTTGGTTAAGGTTGTTGGAAGAGTTAGGGATACATAGTGCTTTCTATAGAATCATTATTTTCTGATGGTAAAGGATTCACCTCTCCAAAGAAGTCCTAGAGAAATTCTTTAACACAATATGGAACTGATTCTGTACACTTAAATAATATGTCCATGAAAAGTGTGTTAGGAAGCTTTTTGATGTTATACATCTTTTAATTACTTGTATGGTAGGTAGATTGAGCCATGGGCTTGAAATCTAGTCACAGATCCTTACTGTCTGTGTGACTCTGGACAAGTCATTTAACTCTATTTGTCTCAGTTTTCTCATCAGTAAAATGAGAAGAGTGAAATGGAGAAAGAAATAGCAAAAAAGAAAAAAGGAAAAATATTGGGAGGGGGGAGGTCAGTGAGCAACTGAAAACATTGAACAACCACCAGATGTAGACTATAATCTATATACCCTCTATAATCTGAGGGTCAGTCAAAGTGAGCCTTGAAGAAGAGAACATTTTTAAAAGACTAAGGCTGATGAATTTTTTAGTCACAGAACCTCTTGAAAGCCATTCCCTAAAATATGGAAGAGTTATGATATACATTATTGGAGAGACTATCTTGGTGAAGAAACCATGTACCCTTGAAGCAATCAACAGTGTTAGGCTTTTAGTGTGTGAAAATTCTTTTAAAAAATTAAAGAAAGAAAACTGTTGCATAGTCAAAGAAATGTGGGCATGAGCATTTCAAGACCTGACTGGAGACACAGTTACTCTATATACAACCCCTAGTGGGCACAGATGTGGAATAGAGTAATAATTTCTTTTGCTGCCTGAAGGACACTTCCTAGAGAATGAGAATTTATCTTTGGACTAGTCATCATTTACTACCTACCATAAGTGCAAATAGATAATTCAGAGGTATCCATAATATACTTCTACTTTCTGTTGTCTAAAACCATCAGCAAACCATTCTACCACTTCTACATGAAATTAGGTTTTCCTAGGCACTAAAATTGTTCAAGAAAATATATATAAAACTGAACAAGGAATATGTAAGATTGATTTGTCAATTATATTGTCTCTTTAAAATGAAGTCATACCATAGGCACAATTGACAGGGGATTTTTCGAGCAAGCAACTCACACAAAACTTTTTAGAAGTACTAAGACTTTGAATAAAAGATGAATTCATTTCAGGTAGAGAAGTGGAGAGGAAAATGAGAAATAACACATTCATTACCATTTATAATGTCTATGACTATCCTGAGAGTTGAAATGCTAATAATTTCTTCATAGGTAAGTATAGAAAGGTCCTAGAGTTAAACCTGAATTTAGTAGTAACTATTTGGATTGTTTCTGAGGAGGAATGGAATGCTTGCTAGATCGTAAAATTCCTTTTTATTCTACTCTCCTAGAATTTGCCTTGAATTTTGGAGCTTTTCACTTGATGATTACTAAATTAGGAGAAAGGAATTTAAATTTTGTATTTTAGACTCTGGATCTTGATTTTTCATATGTAACATGGCACCAAAAGGACAATACCTATTGTGGAACATATTTACTTGTGCATAGTGATCCAATACAAAGCATCAACAAAGTGTACAAAGATAGAAAATGTTATTATAAAATACATAATGCCATCCATTGAGTTACCACAGAATTTCTCAATCATTTAAATCTTTGGGGGTACTTATGGATCTGAGGGCCTTCAGAGTACCATCAATTTTTTAAAATTCTGGATTGAATAAAAAGAATTATCCCTTGGGGTTTCTAGCACAACATAAATATGAAGCAGATGTTTCTTATTTGGTGACATTTTTATAACCCATGTTACACATAATATATACATACATATACATATGATTGTTCTCTTTTAATATTAACTAAACATGGAATATGCAAGATTGGTATTAATTCTTTTTATGTTGATCTACCTAACAACAATTCTGAGCATGTTTTATCATATTTGTTTTAAGTTTCCATGGCATTATCCTATGTATTTATAGAAATCACATAATAAAAAAGTATGGTTAAATCTTTAAATTAATTCTCAGGTTTCCAAAAATATTGGTCAATTTAAAAGCATAATTTGGAATATGCTAAATTATTCTTAACCATGCAGTAATTTTGAATTATGCAAACTTGGATATCAATTCTGAATTAGTTGCTTTAAATCCTTGGGAATGTGATTTGAATTCTATTTTCTCATCCATAAAATGAGAAGACTGAACTAATTTATAACAAAAGTTCCTTTCAGCTCTAAATCACATAAATTCTAGACATTCTTGAATCACACACACACACACACACGTGACTTTCTATAAAATTTTGCTTTTAAAAACATATTTTCTTATATGTAATAGACTTTGTTTTGATGGGCCTAATTCTTGTTGAATTCAAAAGTTGTACAAGATAAAGCTCTGAAGGCCTATTTTGAATTTTAAAATTTGCAATTATTTATCTCTTTGGACAGATATATTCGATCTGAGAGGTCAATAATCTTAATTAACTTCTGCCTATCTATCATCTCATCAAATATTCTTATACTGGTTGGACAAACTCAGACACATAATAAGGTATGAATGTTGATTTTTCTAATTTCTTTTTTTTAATTTCTCTAACTTAGAATCACTCATTTGCCTTCCAAATATTTAATACCCCCCCTAAAAAAGATAAGCAAGAAAATGCTTATACTCATTTCTGGACTAAAGTATTCCCTCTGCCCTCATTGGGTTGGTTCTCTCTCTCTGATACCCTGTTTTCTGTGGTAAGAGTGTTTTCTAAACACCAAATCAAAGCTCAGTGAGTTCAAAGACCTAAAACATCAAAAGCAAAAATTGTGACTCATTATACTAATTGTAATAGGATTGCCACTATGTTTTGGTCTTCTTTATTAACATACTGACACTCAAAAGGCAACCATAAATTGCTTAGAAGTTGCATGCTGCTCTCTAAATGAGCTCAAGGAAATGTGCCTACAGGGAGTAATAGAAGATGTCCTAGATGGGCTGTAAATGTTGTATAGATATTATTCCAGTTGCAAAACATATTAGACTTTTTTAAAAAATTTACTTAAACCAAAGAATTTTAATGTTTGACTGAGATGGTGATTGTTTAACTACAGTGTTCTTTTTTTATGGTATTAAGGAATGTGTTTTGTTTTTGTTTTTTTTTAAATATTATTGTAGTTCATTTTCCCAAATATATCAGACCCTTTCTGAACTCTTTGAGAAATCGTCCCCTATTTCCAAACCCAGAAGAGCTTTTCCAAATTAATTTATTTAAACTAACATGACTGAAAGTTTAAGGAACTAATAATTCTCCACAATTTTAAGCATCTTAGTTTTTTTTCTTCTTAATTTAGATCAAGAATTAAGTGGGTTCTTTCTTTTGGGAAGTAGGAGTTGAATTTTTAGTAAATATTTTGGATAATCACAGTTTATTTATCAATTCAAAGTGCTTTTGTGCCTATATTTTCTTTATCCTAGACTAAGAAAATGGATTTTTTTTCATAAGGATTTCTGAAATGTAGGGTTCAAGGATCTCTCCATGACCACACAGTACAAAAGCAATTTTACTTAGGCAAACAATTTTCGTTATCTTTGGTTGAGAGGAAGGAAGAGACATAGAAAAGGCTGCCTAACACTTAATTTTTAGAAATTAAGAATGGGGGGGCATTTTAAAATCTGTTTCTCTTTTGTCATGATAAGTTTAACTGTAAGGGACAAGGAAATTGAATAGAAAAGAATGAAAAGGAGAAAAAGGAAGGGAGAAGAGAAAGTGGAAAACAACAGTATGGAGTTATGGGTACAGAATGCTTGAAAGGTGGATTTAGAGAAGGTAAGAGATTCTGCTCTAGGCACTATTTACAGAATTGTTTATTTCACGTCTTGTTCATTGGGATGGGGGATGGTCTGAGCCTTAGAAATGGTAATTAATTGAAAATCATTCTTTAAATGCTCTTTGGACTTAAAACATTCTGAGACTGCACTCTGATTGGGATAGATTTAGTCTGTAGGCCATCCGGGGAAAACTTCTAGGTATAACTATATTGACCAATTGGACCACAAGTCAAATTGAATTCTTGAGATGGAGATCTTTTCCTATGTACACTTAGACTGTATTAGCTTTGTATGATTACTTTAGTAAATATACCTTATTAGTGAATAAAAAGAGCTTATATTTATGTATTAATTTATCATTAGAAAGTACTTCTAAGAATGTTATCTCGTGCCTGAGATAGATAATATTAACATCCCTATTCCCATTTTACATCTGGCTGAACAAAGTCTCAGGGGAAATAAATCTAAGTCACATTCTGGTATGTTGACATAATCTAGAATGGAATTCTGTAAATCTTTAGGTCCTAAGTACACTGTTCCTTTGGCTATATGCTAAACAACCTCTTTTCATTTGGAGATGTGCTTCTAAAAAGCTCTGACAGCTGTTATATTCCATGCAATAGAGTAATAAATTTATTCAGAAGCTTCTCAGCTTATTATGATAGTTATTTATAATCTAAATAGTGTCTTTATTTCTTTATTGTCTAAAATCTGGAGAAAAACATATAATGTCTACTGATCACTTTCTCTCATTCACTGTGTATTTGAAATTTAGGAGAATTCTTCATAGGGAGACTTCATAGGGAAAATTATCAGTCTGGCTTAGAGGAGAGAAATATGATCTTGAACCTCAAATTCAGATCTTGACTGCTATATACTGGCTATATCACACTGGACAGATCATGTCACTTCTCATTAGCCTATAAAACTCTAAGTTTATACATTTCTGAGAAAATGTGGACTCTGTTTTGAAGGAAAATTTCCTCATTCACAAAGAAGTTACAGGCTCAGTTCCTTTCTCTCAAAGGGAAAGAAAGATAGTTCATGTTATACAAGTCATTTTGGGAAATAAGGAAAAATTAGGATGTTCTTACTAGGACATTTATTTTATTTTTAGATTCTTTATTGGATCACTCAATAGTTGGTTGCTTCCATAAGTGGAATTGTAGTCAAGAATTGTATTTTCCAACTGTCACCTAAGAATCTGACCAAAACTGTTCACTTTGATAATATAATTGATGTCTACATCATGTTGGTGATGGTGGTGATGATGATGTGTAACATCATGGTGATGATTATGAGTGCCCAGAATTAATTTTTCAGATACAATATTGCTTACATATTTCTACATGTCAGAAAAACTTTTCAAAGCTAGATAGCCCTGAGAAGATAAATAAGTATGAAAAACTAGCTTCTCATTTTCTGTCTCCCCCCTTCCCATGTTTCCATGGGAATAACTGTGAAAGCTCTCACATAACATCTATACTTCAGGTCATCAATGGAAATTTGCTCTGTGGAATATAGACCTGTTTGAACTGGATTGAGTATAACAATCCCATTTAAAAACAGGTAAGAGAAGGAGAGGAAACATTTTTATGAAAATTATTGAGCTAAGGTATGCGCTCCAAGAAAAAAAAATCGAAATTGAAATAATGATGGATGGCAAATGGATTTTATTTTGATTGTGCATGAGACTGTGACTGTGGGAATTTGTCACTGGCTTAATTCTTTATGCAGTTTTGATTTATTTTAAAAACATTCCACTTCAGGGAAAAAAGCTAACTTCAGGGAGTCTGTCTATGTGCAAATTCTCTAATTTTGTCTACATAGAATGTTATAGTAAAAACTGACATTTGAAATGGATTTTTAAAATATTTTGAGCTGTCATTTGAAGATCTTACAATTCTTGTTAAACTATAGTTGCCATTATTATCTAATATTTTCAGGTGGTTAGGATGTTGGAATTACCCATTGAATAAAACCAAAATGTAAGCAAGCCTTATGTTCTTCCTCCATTTTCTGAGTGAGCAAAGCAAGAATATCAAACATCATTTTATAGTTATTCTTAAAATAAGAATGAAATTCAACTATAATTCACTTTTTTAAGCTTCCTCATAAAGCGCCCCCTTGATCTCTGAGTATTTAAAATTTTAACTAAAAAGTTTATGCATCTTTTAAATATTAAGCATATCAAAATATACCTTCAAGAAATCAGTCACCTCTTAAGGCTTACAAGCTCTTTGTACTGATATTATTTATGTAGTGGGATGTCTGTGTGTATGTTAACTAAATCTGTTGAGTTAAATTATAACTATTACTAGAAAATTAACAAAAGAAAGTTATATAGGAAATGTATATAATGATATGTTTATACTAATATCCACAAGTGCAAATATAAAGTAAAAGTTAAAATTAAAGACTAATATTCATACTAGGGAACAAATTTAGGGTTTAAGTTTCTGTTCATATTTCTCTTAAAAGATGTGAAGCTTATTCCTTTAAATGTTTCTGTTTTGAATACAGGAATAAGAATATAAAGTGTTAACTGGGTTTGAGAATTTATATAAATTTCAAAACATAGCTATTTATTCTTGGGCATCAATAACATCCTCTATCATCTTGTAGAAAATAAAAGACATAATTAGTCTTGCCAATAGATATAAGCAGAATCGTGATTCATATGCTTCCTGGATTTTTTTCCTACTGAGGACAGTAGCAATGTATTATTATTTATTAGTACGTAATAATAATAAATAATAAATTGCATACTATATGTAGATAAAATACACTACACATATCTTTTACATTGAGACACATGAGTTTATATCTTGTATATGCATATATATATGTACTTATATGCATATCTATATGACTAAATCTAAAGTGGATTTTTAACTCCTGAATTATTGAATATATGTTATGTTTTATGATTCTAATGGGTAGAATTTGTATCTGATGTTCTCAAAGTTTAAAAATAAAGAAGTTTGACTTCTTGCATACTTCACAAAGATGTTTTTTCTCTGTATTATGAATGTGAATTTTTTTTTCTAGTTAAACACTTTTATCAGAGACTATCCTAATTTCACTATGGCAAAACTGAGATATCCTTTTTTC
Organism: Myrmecobius fasciatus; assembly: GCA_023553655.1. Taxonomy (NCBI): domain Eukaryota; kingdom Metazoa; phylum Chordata; class Mammalia; order Dasyuromorphia; family Myrmecobiidae; genus Myrmecobius; species Myrmecobius fasciatus. The sequence goes on from JAJPUD010002977.1 coordinate 32,169, forward strand.
TTAAAAAGCAAATCTTTACATATTGGTCTGCTTAGAATGTATAATTTATTTTCAAAAGAACTGGACAAGAAATACATGTTGGAATATAACTAGAGAGGAAATGAAGAAATTCCAAATACTCCCATTCCTAGAACATTTTTTAAACAAGGAAACAAAAACCCTCCAATATCTATACTTGTTCAAATATTCAGTTTCAGATACCTTTCAGACACTTATATCACTCAGGATATGAAGGAAAGGAATTCTTATTAAAATTTTTAACTTCAAGAAACGTATTAAAGTCACAAGATAAATGGGATTTTGCTTTTTTAAGAGTATCAATGCTAAAAGAAAGTTATAGTGGGAAGAATCCGGGTAAATTATTATCAATATTATCATTCTTTTATTTAGATTTAGTATCTAATTTCAGTTTAACAAACATATGTTAAATACCTATTGTGTATACACTATGTTAATCACTGTGATGTGTAGAAAAATTAGATGACATGGTCAAGAGATTCAGTGTAAAAGGAGCCTGAAATGTGGCCATTTTACAGATATATATAAGGTATTCAAGGGAAAACTGGAGTTGGTAAGGCAAATTTCAACATAGTTATATATGTAGAATACTGGGCCATAATTTTATTTAAAAATAATTATTCCTTTGGGATTATCAAGTTCAGTCCCTTCATTTTATACTGATGAAACTGATCCATAAAGTTAAGGTGATTTTCTCAAGATGAAGCTTGTAGTATAGAGTAAAACATGATTAATTTGGGATTTTCTGAGTTTAATCCCAAAACACCTTCTCAAACATAATACCCAAGATTTCATGTTTTAGCAAAGCTTTGCCAATCCTCAAGTCTTTCATTTGTGACATCAAAAAACAATATGGAATACAGCAATCATTTTCTAAATTTGCTTTCTTTTTTAAAAATAGAGTAACTTCTTTTTAGAAAGAAAAAATAATTTCTTCAAAACTTGTGCTAAAGTTTGTAACTAAATTTATTCTCTAAGTTTACTGAGCATGTGAGTGATTGGCACAATAGAGATAACCCATAAGATATCAAGTCTGTAAGTTTAACTTGTTTTCTCAGCATGGAGAGAACACATTATACAGATGATGCCAAAAAAAGTTATTAGAGAGAGCTATGGTGTTAGTAGTGATTCTCCCCTTGAGCCAGCCCATTGACATGGCCATCTTTTCATAGGAGTTCTCTGTTTTCTTCCTTTTTCTCTGCCAAAAAAAAAAAAAATACAACATGGTCATATAAGGACATATTTTGGCACAAAACACCAATCCAAATTTACCCATAATTGGAGAAGAATATTTATAAAACTCAGCATGAATACAAAATTCAATTCCAAAAATTTTGAGCCCCATTACATGCAAAGTTATATATCTAGTTTAAAAAATATTTAGTAATTGCCTACTGTGGGCTGTATTCAAGGAGCAATGTTTTGTTAAATAACTAAGAAGTATAAAAATCTAGTCTCTGCCCTCAGAAAAGTTAAAATGAGGGAGAGGGTAAAATTAAATTACATAAATAACTATAGTGTAAAATGAAATATAACAAATGCATAGCTTAATGCAAGATCTTAACAAGACTACAAAGAGACTTATTGCACAGGTTTTCAAAACAAATAAAATATATGCCATGCTTTTTACCTAGATTCTTTCAAGAACTCATTGTTTTCTATTAAGGTAAGATTTCTCAGCATCCACATGTTTGAAAACAGCCCCAGTTATATCTTGTAATGCTTAAATAATGAATCTAGTCATCCAAAGGTAAAAGGAGGCATTTAATAGAATCTTATCCTTATTACTAATAGAGTAATAGCAAGAGTGTGTGTTTTCAGAAATGAATCCTCTAAGCATATATGTGTATCATTAGAAAGATTTCTCATTGTTCTCCTGTGAGTGTTCTTGTGATATGAAAACATGATTATTCTGCATAACTATTTCTGTATTATCTTCTTTTCTTTTCCTTTCTATGTTATCAAGAAAAATGGATGCATTTTTTTGGACTTCATTGCCCAGAGCTATAAATCTTTTGATAATACTCCAACTGCCTTATTGAATGCCCTTCCCTTTTCAATGAGGTGGTGATTGCTGTTGGACTGATTAATATTTTTCAAGTTTTCTAAATTGTCTTTTTATTTCAGCCTGCTCACATTGCAATACTGTCTCATTTGGCTTCATTAACAATTGTGTTGTAAATAAAAAGACATTAGCCATCTGAGGTAAACAAAATATTGTTTACCTATTTTCTCTGCAAGAAATCAGTGGTAAATTCAATTAAAAACGAATGGCAAAAGTAAACTACACAGATGGGATAGAAGTTAATTATTTTCAATCTTATCTGCTGATCATATTTAGGATTTAGTTGACTGGTCAGCATGGGTATGTCAAAGAGATTTTGTGAGAATTTTGTGAAAGAGGTACATTTTTCAGGAGTACATCCACCTTCAGATACTTGCATTTTACTTTGAAGACAATAGGGCTTGCTTAGCAATGCACATCAAGAGAACACTTAATCCCTCCAGCTACCAAGCTGGATAACTCAGGCTGTGTATTTAGAGCTCTTTGTCATTTCTGGCTATGAATTTACTGGTTGTGATTCTAAGGAGAGTGTTATCCTCTGTTCTAATGTTCTGTTTTGTTAAAATTGTATGGAACACTGAGGGTTGGAGTGGGGAGGAGAAAGGGATAGAGGACACTGATTTAAATCTTTTTTGCTGTCAATAAAAATTAAAATTGTTAAAATTTAAGCTTAGTTTCTGTAAATGTAACTATTTGTGATGAGAATTTTTAAAAAATTCCTACTGTCATTTGATATGAGAGAGAAACCAAAGTTGTCATTTGGGACTAGATTGCTAATGGTGATGAATAGACACTTTTTCTGATTTCTTGTTCATTCACTCTTTCTTAAATTCTTATACGATTTCAAAAGTGAAAAGCATATAGCATTTGAATCCCTTAGAAGAAATTCTAACTAAATGGGTTAGCTTATCCAAATAGGTGTATTGCCTTTAAGAATTTAGTTGCTTTCCAAAATGGAAGAAGAAAGATAATTATGTCCTGTGAAATGTAGAAGCACAATGATTCAATAACTTTGAAATAATAATATCAGCTTCTGATAAATAAGTTTTTGGAAATCCTGAAATTCACACCATCTTACATAAAGAATTGGACAAGTCACAAAATTTCCCCTTTGTTAAATGCTCTGCTCTTAAAAAAAATTCAAACCCAAAAAGTGACATATAAAGCAAAGTTGTTCCACAGGCTCTTCATTCTTCCTCTTATCTTTTAAGTTCATCCAGGATCATCTCCAGTAATTTTGATCTATACTTTGCCAGATGACTCTGGAGGGGAAAGTGAGGCAGATGACCCTATACAGGCCTCCCTCATTTAAATCCAAATCACTTGCATATCATGGCACCATCCCTGATGCCTTCTTGATCTTCTTCAAGGATAAAGGACAACAGCAACAATATCTCTGAAGAAATGGATATTTTTCAAATTTCTGTACCTGGACCTTTCTCTTCTTGGCAAAGTTATCTACTCTATTAGCTTCAGCTATTTCCTCTATGCACACAACTCAAATCTTTGTGTTTATAATGATTGCCACAGTGCCTGGTACACAGTAGGCACTTAATAAATGCTTATTAATGTATTGGTAAAAAATGAACTACTCAATGGTCTCTCAGTCTTGTTCTGTTTTATCCTGCTTCCATTTCCCTGTGTACACTACTTTCTACAGGTAGCTTTCCATCTCTAATTCAGTCAATAAGGATTTTTAAAGACCTAATATGTGCCAGGTACTATGTCTGGGCTTAAAAATATAGGCAGTTAAGAAAGGCTTATTTTTCAGCATAATTTCCTCAATGAAGACTTCCTTAATCTTTCTTGCTAATGCTGCCCTCTTTTCTTGACCTTTTTAGGTGACCATATTTCATCTCTTTTTCTAAGTTAGTCATATTCTAATTTGCATTACATGTCATATATATATATACATATATATATATATATATATATATCATCGTCTTTACTAGACTGTAATCTTATTATATCCAGTACCTAACATTTTGCCTTGAATATAATATACAATCAATATCTGTTGAAATAAATTGAACTGAATTTAATTGAAAAGCTATTGTAGCAAATCTATACCACTATTTTAGGAGTTTGCAGTGTAGAAAAATAGGATACAAATTAAATAGAATGGAACTATTTTTTAAAAATTCCATCCCATTTAATTTTTTTTCAATTCATCAAATGATTTTGAGTGCCAATTATGTGTGATATACTTTACTAAATCTAACTCTAATGGACTTTGCTATCTCACTCTTCCTTCACCTCAGCTTTGCATTACATTAAATATTGTGTAGTTTTATATAATTAGAATGCATATTGAAGATTACTGTTTTACCTTTTTTCTCTTTCAAAAGACAGGCACAAAATAATAAGGAGAAAAAATTAAGCACAGAGATAATACATAATTAATTTAATAAAGAGAACAAGTTTATAAATTTATGTGGGATTTGACTTCCAGGAAGATAAGATTCCATTCTAAAAAAAAACTGATTTCACAAGAATAATAATTTTTGAATAGCATACTATATATATTTTTTCAATTAATAATCTTGCTGGAGCTAAATTCACCAGCTTATCTATTGTATTTTCTTAATGCTCCCTCCTATGCTTCTGTTCAAGAATATGTGGTTAGTTTGAATCTTCCAAGGACTCCGTGAAGATTATTTTCATAGTTTTTCATTTTTGCTTTTTCCTCTTCTGCACTTATAATGCCTTCTTAGCTTCCAATCTAACATTTATCCCACAGGTAGAATATCAATAGGAAACGCTAATGACTTCCCATTGGAAATGGTATAAAATATTAAGTCCTCCAATTGTTCATCTATTTTTTCTACAAAGTAATATTAGCCTCTTGGTTTTTTTTATTAAAGCTTTTTAATTTTCAAAACATATGCATGGATAATTTTTCTACATTAACCCTTGCAAAACCTTGTATTCCAATTTCCCCCCTTTTCTGCACCCCTTTCCCCTAGATGGCAAATAATCCAATATATGTTAAAGATGGTAAAAATATATCTTAAATCCAGTATATTTATATGTATATATATCATATATATTATACATTTATGCAATTATCTTGCTGCATAAGCAAAATCAAATCAAAAAGAAAAAATGAGAAGAAAAATAAAATACAAGCAAACAACAACAAAATGAGTGAAAATGTTATGTTGTGATCCACACTTAGTTCCCACAGTCCTCTCCCTGGGTGCAGATAGCTCTCTTCATCACAAGATCATTGAAACTGGTCTGAATGATCTCATCATTGAAAAGAACCACATCCATCAGAATTGGTCATTGTATAATCTTCTTATTGTTATTCTATTTTTTTTAAAAAAAAGAAAAACTTCGTGTTTTGATAATCATGTACAATTAAGCAACAGAAAACCATCACCAAAAATTAAAAAAATGTTAAAAACTGATCCTAATATACAATTGGGTTTTTCTTAATGAGCATGGCTAAGAAACTTCAAAACTATGCAAGGAAACCGGGTTCTTTAATATTTATTTCTGGGATAATAAAAAGCTTTCAACCTGCTAAGATGACAGAATTACAGAAGAATAGTTATAACTTCAGCTTGCAAAGTGTATGCATTTAAAAATCAGGTAGAAAATATTTCTTGATTTGGTCTGAATCAAAGTTCATATCTAACAAAAACATTTTGGAAGAAAGTGAAAATAAATTTGACTTGGAATATGGGTTCAATGACTTAAAATAGCTTGTCGGTGGAAAATACTCTAATTTTTGATCCTTTAATTTCTTCTAAAATCACAAAATATAGGTGAATTATATTCAACGAAGTCATTTCAACTTTCTCTGGAGTCTTTATAAAACTAACCTGAACTATAAAAATATAGCAGTCTAAATGAGAACAAATAAAACAAAATTAACTTTTAAGCCACTGATTACAGTAAAACAACATTGCAGACATTAAGACATTAATGTAGACATTAAGAAATTTGCTAAGCTTCTATCTTCTGTTACATTATCATTTATTTCAGAATTTGCCAGCAAATGGCATTTACAAATTTTCTCTAAAATATGAATGATCAAATGTCAGAAATGGGTAAGAAGTAGATTTGGCAATGCTAATGTAGACAAAAATGGGATGTATAAATTTTATCAAAGATGTAGTGCCAATAAAATTCTTTCTATTAGTGGACATCATAACAGAACAAACTAAAGTACTGCTAACATCCTTTTTCGTGTCAATGAACATGCCTCATATTTTTATTGTTAATGTGTGCACTCCATAAATATTCTTACTCCAGCCTAAAGACACAACAGACCATTGCCTTTTTCAACTCTAATAAAATATATTATTTCATTGATTTTTAAGCCTATATTTTGAGGGGGGGAAATTTCATAAACCTATAAGCAGCATATTTTACAAAATTAAATATCAGTCACTAAGCAATTGCTTGTTGCTATGTAAGGATCATGCCAGGCTTTTTAAAGCTACAAGATATGCGCTTTTTTTCAAAAATGCTTTTTAAAATTTCTCATTATATTTTAAAAGAAAATTAAAATAAACCCACTTTCAAGAAAACTGGGAGGGTGAGGAGGAAATCTCAAATATTTAAAAGGAAAGATAAAATGTAATATATACAACCAAGTAATATAACAACTAAAAATTTCGTGTTTAAATGTTATTTCCATATGTGGAATAGTTTTAACTTTTTAATATTGTAACCAGGCCTAGAATATATTTTTCAAGTCAATGGGAATATTTTTATGTGCAAGTCACAAAAGCCTAATTAGTGAATTTCTGTGGCTCAAATGAACACTCAGGCAAAATATTACTCTATGACTCCAATGGAAGAAGAAAATGTTTTAAAAACATAACAAAATGTAAAGAAATGAATATAAACCATTTTAATCCTCATTTTGAACAAAATTAATGGGATCATTTTTGGCCTATCAATCAAAACCAATTATGACTAGGATCAAACATTCTTCCTCATTATATTAGTTTGGTTTACATCAATTTTAACTGGATTCAGCAAAGTATGCATAACCCTTGCCTTAAGAATCAGAGAGCCATGTGTTTACCTTCCTCCTTTGAGATCTTAATAATAAGAATCAAGTCTTATTACTTAGGAATTATAATTCCATTTTTAAAATACTACAACTTGGACATTTGAAGAAAGAAATTTATTTTTGGCATGATTTTCCTTTCCTTTTGTTAGTGTTTCTTATGGCCATGCCAGTATTAAAACATTTCAAGCAAAAGTAGTTTTTCCTAGTTCATGGGTAGAAGTTTAGGAATGGTTCTATACTCCAAATATTTCATTCAGTTATTAATTTAATATACATTAGTTAATCACCTGTGTACAATGTATTTTTATAGTCAATGAAGGAAACAAAATGATAGACTAGACAGTTTTGACTTCAAAGAACTTAAATACTATCGTGTTATTTATTTAAAATTTATTATTTACTTATTAAAATGTATTATTTCTTTGTGCTTCCTTAAAAAACAAAATCATTTGCTTGTATAATTCTTTAAAATCCCACCAAGTGAAATTTTAGTAATCAAGCAATTGTCCATTGCTACATATGAATGGCAGTTCTTTTTTTTTCAAGGCAGATTTCATACATTTTCCAAAGACTTCAAAAATCTTTATATTACTTAAAATAGAAAATTGAAATTAATCCATTTTTGAGAAATCATGGGCAAAATTCTCTTGGAATTCATTTTGTTCTTATAAGACAAGGAGGGAAATACACACACACGTGCAGAAACATACGTAAAAACAGAAACAGGTATTAATTCTTACTGTTGCAAATAGTTCTAGTTAAATTGTGCATTAGCAAATCAGTGAAACATTTGAAGGAAGAAGAATTTTTAATAAACCTCACATGTTATCTTTACCAAAATAATAGCCATTTTGTCATTTTATTCAGCTGGAAATATTTTCAGAATATATCAAATTATTTATAAAATAATCATTTTACAGTATTGAAATTAGAGTCAGTCATAATTATTGGTTATAGTTTACCATGAGAGCTCTTCTGAGTTATCAAAAGAAGTTAGGTCATCACATTTTTTGAAAGTACTACTTTTGTTACTATAAAAAGAATGAAACATCTGCCTTCATAGCTAGGGATATCAATGAAAGGCATTGGCAGGCGTATTTGGTCTATCATGTTTTAAAAGTTTATTGATTCTGTATTAGCAAAGCTTGCTTAAAAATAGTATTAATATTATGTCTTCTGAGCCTTTTGAGGTCTTTACAACTATGCATTTGATGTGTTCAAGATACTGCACAAGAGAAAGAGTGGGAAGATAATTCTATTTCTGCCTTGCCGCCTGCTCTGAAACAAGTTGGCATGAGTTCTCTGCAAAGGGGTTTTCAAAAGATGTATTGTATAACATTATATACATCTAATGAAGCTTTACTTGTTTTACAAGATGTTCTTGTCTTAATCTTAAAATTAGAAAGCATTAGATGGTGTTTACTCTAACTGCTGATTTTATACCTAATGAAACTAAGGCCTTTCATTTTTAAATGATTATTCCTCTTGCTTAAAAGGCTTTTTCTCCTCATCTCTTCCCCCTATCTTCCCTGACATCCTTCAAGTGTCAGCTAAAGTCCCACATTCTCTTAGAGGCCTTTCCCAGTCCTTGTCAATCTTAGTGTTTTCCCTTTGATACTATCTATACTACAATTTGTCCTGTTTATATCTCATTTAAATATATATATATATATATTTGCATGTTGTCTTCCTTTTTTCCTATAACTCTCCCAAACTGTGAGCAGTTGGAGAACAAGACTATTTTTGTTTGTTTTGTTTTTTTGTTTTTCCCTTTATATCCTTAGGACTTAGTAGTGCCTCCATAGTAGGCACTGAATAAATAATAGATGACTTAAGTAAATCAGTTACTAAATCAGTTAGTAATAAAGGTGGTACAGCTAGAATCTGAACCCAGATTTCCTGCCTCCCAGAATAATGTTATTTCACTAAATAATGCATCCCCAGTTGATATTATTCAGATAACAAATCAGAGTAGTATTAAAGAGCCCTCCTTACAAAACAAGTACACTTATCTATGCAGTAGCGTTTCCATATATTACATTTCACTTACCACATAAATAGTAATATCACAGTTGGAAGCAGCTGGATGCTACTGGATGCTGGGCATGGAGTCATTTCCATGAGTTCAAATATGTCCTCTGACACTTGCTAGCTATTTGACCCTGTGCAAATCATTTAACCTGTTTGACTAAATTTTTTCATCTGTAAAATAAACTGGAGAAGGAAATGGCAAATCACTCCAGTCTCTTTGCCAAAAAAAAAAATTTCCAAATGGAATAACAGAGTCAGACACTATTGCAACAATTGAAAAAAATTACAAAACCTTGCTAGCCGTCAAGTCCATTAATTTTTTCAGATAAAAAATTAAGGCTTAAATAATACTAAATGATTTCATTCTGGTTATATAACTAGTTCAATAAATGGACTTGCTTTGTCATTATAAGATAAATTCTAAGTAGAAATAGAGAACTGAAAAATATAAAAAGCAGATAAAATGAAAGGTAGGCCATTTTCATCCAGAGAAATCAGGGAATATCTCATGGAGAAAGTATCATTCAAGTGGGATCTTGAAAGAGAAATTTCAACAGACTTTGGTAGTGGGTACTGAGGAGAAATGTGGAGAATCTATTCCAGATATGGAAGAAACTAAAATCATAGAGATGAGAAAGTGGTTTGTGAGTTATCTTTATTTCATATTCAGTTTCTAGGTACCTGTTTTTAGTGCTTAGAGAAATGGACTTGGTGTCTAATGTCCCCTCTGTCAGATTCTGGTTATATGACTATAGCCATTTTACTTAATATCTCAATGATCCAGAAAAATCTCTAAGAGTTAATAATGAAAAAAATGCTGATTTAGTACTAATTGAGAGAAATTCCTTAATGGAAATTCCCTATACTAATGAAATCATGCTGAATCAAAAACAAAAAGAAAGAAAAATTCAACTATGAGAACATTATCACACACACACATATCCAAAAATATACACAAATTCACATATGTATATGCCTTTTAAAAATAGCAGAAGGTTAAGAATTGTTATCATCACCTTCTTCTACCCCTATATTCAATAACAATGGTTACAGATATCAGAAATCATCTAGTCCAAACCTCTCATTTTACATATGAGGAAACCTAAGGCAAGAAAGATTAAGAGACTTATCCAAGATCACACAGGTGGCAAGCCTCAAAGGTAAGGTGTGAACCCACTTCCAGTGACTCCAGATCCAGTGATCCTAACATTGCTTCAAAAACATGTATTATTAAATAATTTACCTTGCTCTATGATTATGTTCTCTCTTTTGAGAAATGGCAATTTAACTTTTTTGGCCTGATGATTCCAATAAGAGGAAACACTTTTTAAAAAAGAGAAAAATGATGTTTTATGAAAAATTAGGAAAGAAAAAAATCACCACCTGAAGAAGCTAAGCAAACTAGAGCAGAAGTAGATATAAAAATCTGTGCTACTTTGCTTGATTAAATTGAATTTTAAAATCTGGGGCTGCTAAAATAGAGACCTTAGCCTTTGCTCTCAGTAAGCTTATACTTTAATATAGGTGAGTTAGAAAGAAGAGAGTGTTTATTCCAATTATGAAGGAAGGTATAAGCAGAATCCTGGCAAGAAATCCTCCCCCTGGGAAGGAAGTAATGAGATTTGTAGTCCAGTGTGGAATATAACAGAAATAGTGAGTGCAGTTCAGGTTGGATGAGTAGATTAGAGAAAATATGGAGAAACTTGTCAACATTTAACATTTCTTTTTATTTTTTCAGGAAATGAAGAGCCAAGGAAGTTTTAGAAGTAGAAGTAATGTAGCAATATTATAATATTGGAGTTTTGGGAAGATTATTCAATCAGTTGTTCAGGTAATAGATTATAGAGGGAATAAAGAAGAGAGAGGAATCTGTTACAGTAATTTATATGAGAAGGGATGAAAACATGAATCAAGGTAGTTACAATGGGCATGGAAGGAGATGAATAAAAGGATTTCAGAGATATAAATAATAAAACTTAGCAAATAGTTGGTTAGATGAGAGTGGTAGAGACAGAAAGCATATAACATTTTCTGCAGTTATAATAGGTGACTGGGGAAATGGTTGTGCTTGGTCTATGTTCTCTTAGATTTCATAGACTTATAGAACTTTAGAGCTGGAAGGAAACATCTCAGTCATCCATTTTACAGTTGAGCAAATTGAGACCAAAAGAAGCAGTTTGTCACAGAACAAGGCAAAACTCAGGCCTTTCAAAACTTAAGTCTTTCTTTCCACTGCACACAGGAAAAATAGGTAACATTTTCAAACAGAACTCCTCATGCAGATAAAATAATTAACAAGAAATTTGTCCCTTTTCACAAGGCTGATCTTATTTACCCATCTGAATTGATAATTAATTTGTGAAATTGAGGAAATGGAAGCAGACACCACCGGTTCTTTAGGAACTCACTTGGAAAGACCAGGATGGCAGCAGATAGTAAAGCTCATACTTTTATAAAGCACACAGGGTGCAGGGACAAATGGCACAAAGAGCTTAGAGTACAGATGCAGATGGCACGAGAATGGGAATGGAGTGATAGAGGAAAGCAGGTGGCAGAGGGAAGAGAATGGGGAGAGAGGCATATTTTGTCATTTGCATAACTACCAATTGGATTGGAGTACTCAGCAAGATGGACTCACCTAAAGATGGAAGAGTACAGGAGTGTCAGGACTTGGGTTCTCAGTTGATAGAGTTTTGTTGGGAGGTAGATTATTTGCTATGATGTCTTAGAGTTAATTCATTAACATATCCACATCATTCCAAAGTTGTTAGCAACATTTGGTGTTCTGCTAATCTTATTGTGGATGTTTGGGGCTTATTTAAGCTTTATGTAGCATAGGACTAACCACCCTTGATGATAACACCTCCATGGTTTCCCTGATTTAGTCTCAGGATAAACTTTTTAATAAATAAATGATATTTGTTATATGCTCCTTTGATCTTGGGGACAGTCTTTATGTGACATAGGTTTCTCTTTACAATCTTACTTCTTGCTATTGTTATTTTATCGTAGCTACTTATAAGCTTACTTCCTAAGCTACCTAGAAAGGGAGAGGGTAGTCAGGAACACCAGAGCAAGATACAATTTAATTCATCTCTGAATTTTTGCCTAGCAACAAGTCAGAAGTCCTATTTCCATCTCACTCTCCGAATAATCTGCCTAATTTTTACTTTTTGAAAAAAAAAGTTATTATAAAGATTAATAAACTTTGTCCTCAGTGATAAATCACCATGAATCTATTAAATGTTTACTATGTGCTGAGCACACTGCTGGGCATTTAGAGATAGTTACAAAGGCAACAGTGCCTGCCCTCACATTTGATATTTGAAACAAATACATACAAAACCAAAAACGTTTCCAAAGTTAGAAGATGGTAATTTGAATAACTGTGGAAATTTCTATGGGAATTTTGGGGGGGTCTTTGATGTTAATGTAGCCATTATTAAAATTAGGTGTAGGTAAACAATGATAATTATATCTAATTTGTAGGTAAACAAATCCTAAAGTGAATCAGTTCTTTCTCTGAAGAGTTTTTGGCTGAGATAGGATTACAACTAATAGTACCTTTTAAATTAAAGTTTGAGCTATACCTGATACTGATCCATCTAATACCCTCAGGTCACAAAAATCTGGCATTTCCATTTATAATTTTAAATTAAGTGAAATATCCACCAAAATTCCAGCTATATTTGTTTTTAAGAAATTAGTTGCCTTTAAAATTAATTATTCTTGTAAAAGATATTTTAATATGATAATGTCTAAAGTTGGAGCATTCTGATTCAGCTAATTGGCTATTTCAGTAGATGAAACTACTGATTGCATTAGGCAGAACATACTGTACCTACTTAGAATATGCTTCTTACAAATACAGACAGTTAGATAGGATTGCCAGTAGTAAATTAGCCATATAAATCCATACATAGAATGACAATGAAATATTTTTTTATTATCTGCAGGTCAATAATAAGTGCACTTTGGGAGCAGAAACCAAGAATTAAAAAATAAATAAATAAGAACTATTGATAATAGTTTTCTAGTTTGGATTGGGAAAGAGAATTCTTTTGTGTGTGTGTGTGTGTGTGTGTGTGTGTGTGTGTGCATGCGTGTATGTGTGCGTGTGTGTGTGCTTTCATTGCTTTGGGAGGGCATCATGTTAAGATTTCCAAAATTGTTTCAATGTTAGGAAATATAGTTTGATGAGCCTCCTAGGGAGAAAGCAAATCAACAGGGGATCAGTCAATAAATATGTGTTAGCCACCTGCTAAATATTGCTGTGCTCCTTGTTGAAGATACAAACACAAATATTCAAATACTCCTGCCCTCAAGGATTTTTTCTTTGATCTAGGAAATATTACTTATGTGTGTTATGTTATATGTGTTACTGTGTATACATTAAGTAAAAAATATTTGCAAAGTAAATGCAAGGTAATTTGAAGAATTCTGAGGCTTTACATAGTAATTCAAAGATAATTTGATGTTAGTATTACCATTTTTAAATTGAGGAGAAGATAAACAATTGTAATTATACCTTATATGAATGAACTTTTCAATTTATAAGGTACTTTCATACATATTATCTTATTTGACAATCATAATAAGCTGTAAGGTGGGCTTTTCAGTAAAATAAGGTTAATTCTTACCTTGGTAGTACAGATGAAATAATTGAAGTTTATGAAACTTAAGGAAGTTGCCTAAGGTCATGCAATGATAGAGCAATGACCAGATCGATGATATATGTATCAATTTTGTACCCTGATCCTCTCTATTTAGGGCACATTTATTATACAAGTCATTTGAGTAGATAATAAATTCTAAAGCCAAACTGCCAAAGTTCCAACTAATAATTATATTTTGCCCCCAGGAGTCAATAATTCACCCATAGATGGACAATGAATACGACTCTGCTTATTCCATATCTATTGCCCAATTATTACAGTTTCAGTAACAAAAAGTTTGTTCACTTTCAAAGGAATTTAAATCGTCTGTGATACATTAGTAAGAGATCAGTCAAGAGATCTTTTGAAAATGCAGCTGTTTAAACATCTACTACTAGAATAAAAGTCATTGCTAAGATCAAGTCTAGATCCTTATATGCTTTTTTAAAATTAAATCAAAGAACAGAAAATAGTCTCTCTAGGGAAATATATTTTATCTGAGACCTGGGGGGAAATAAGCTATTCACAGTCTAAACTGTGATTTTCATATTGGAAAACTGTTTCCATTTTCGTACATTTTCATGTTGTTTCAGGCACACAAGAAGCCTATACATATAATTATGGGTGTGATTTGGTCTTAATTGTCTTAAACTGATATTCTTCTTTACACTCCTCTTGTTTTATTTCTTTATCTTCTCATCTTTTTATTTCTTTTAAATTTTATTTTCTCAATTGCATGTAAATTTTTTTAACATTTGTTTTTTTTAAAATGTGGAGTTCTAAATTCTTTTCTGCTCTTTCTCCCTCACTCCTTCTCAGAAGACAATTTCATACAGATTATACATGTGAATTTATGCATAACATTTTCATATTAGCCAGTTTAAAAAGGAAACACAGACCAAAAAATTAAAATTGTTTTAAGCATGCTTCAATCTTCATTTAAGTTCCACCAAATCTTTCTCTAAAGGTGGATAGCATTTTCCATCATGAGAAATTCAGAATTGTCTTAGGTCATTGTAATGTTCTGAATAGCTAAGTGAGTCACAACTGAGCATTGCACCATATTGCTGTTACTCTGTACACTGTTTTCATGGTTCTGCTCACTTCACTTAACATCAGTTTGTATAAGTTTTCCCAAGTTTTTTTTTGAGACCAGCATGTTCATCCTTTCTTATAGCATAATAGTATTCAGTCACAATCATATGCCCCAATTGAGAGTCATCCCCCTTAAATACCCATTTTTGCTACCACAAAAAGATCCACTATGTATATATAGTGTATATATATATATATATGTGTGTGTGTGTGTGTGTGTGTATACATATATATGTATATATGTATGTATGTATATATAAGCCCTTTTTCATTTTCTTGGATCTTTTTGGAATATAGACCTGCTAGTGGTATTGCTGTCTCAAAGGGTAGGCACAGTTTTGATAGTTCTTTGCACATAATTCCAAATTATTCTCCAGAATAGTTTTAATTTGTGTTTCTCTAATTAATAGTGATTTAGATCATTTTATATGACTATAGATGGCTTTGATTAATTCATCTGAAAACTGCCTGTTCATATCCTTTAACCATTTATCAATTGGGGAACTGTCATAAATTTATAAATATCTCTATTTATTTAAAAAATGAGGCCTTTTTTTTAATCAGAGAAACTTGCTGTAAAAATTGTTTCCCAGCTTTTTCCCCTTCTAATATTGGCTATATTTTGTTTGTACAAACTCTTTTAAATTTAATATAATCAAAATTATCCATTTTACTTTCAGTAATGCATTCCATCTCTTGTTTGATTATAAATTCCTCTTTTATCCATAGATCTGAGAGGCAAACTATTCTATACTTCCCTAATTTGCTTATGATATCACCATTTATGTCTAAATCACGTGTCCATTTTTACCTTATCTTGGTAAAAATGTGTCCTTTTTTTCTTATTTCTTCTGACTAATTTTTGATCCTTAAATGCTATTTCTCCTTTCTAACTTATTTTGTTTTGTTCACATCAACTTTTACATTTTGCTGCCCAACTTATTCCAGAGCTTCATGTACTTTGCTTCAATTTATTAATTGCCCTAGTTTTAATCCCATTTGTCTCTCTAATATCTCTCCTCTTACAAATATGCTCATTTTTTCTCTCTTTAAGAAAATATTTTTAAAAGAATTCAAGAATCTAATCAACCTATTCTGGACAAACTAAAAATAATTACTAGAACTTGTTTTTCTCTTTACAAAGAAATCCCTATTTACAATAGCAAATCTGTCTCTTCTCTAATTGCTTGGGAATATTGATGAGTTTTGCATTGAAGAATATGTAATAGACAGAGCAAAGGAGTCCTCTAAATGTGAGTTAAGTAACTCAGTTCAATTAAGAAATGCCCCAGATTTCACTCAAAGAGGGGTGAGGAAAACTGTTTCCAGTATAACTTTTTTAGTTTAGGTATGTGATGAAGATTGCTAACTAGCTCTTCTTATGTCAATTTCTTCCCAGAGTCTTAATCTTCCTTCAGCAACCTTGACATTATCCATCTTCTATCTCAAACAGTTAGATGTCAAAAGTGTCAACCCAACCGGAAAGATTAAAGAGATTCAAAAAAGACAAAACAAAAATCAAGAACATCTTTCTCTCTCATTCTTACCACCTTCATTCCAACCCTCAGGCAGGCAGGGCAATGATCTATTATCAAATAGGAAAAAGAATTTGGGGAATCAGCTAACATAGACAATCTTAAGTAAATTACTTAATCTCACTGAGCCTTAATTTTCTTTACTACTCAAGTGAGGTTTATATAAAACTTGCATTATCTCATAGATAGGATAACTGCAATAGGCTATTCAATAACTATTCTGCTATACTTTTAGATCACTGAGACATGAAAAGAATTGTCAAAGGTAACAGGGCCAGTATATGTCAAAGGCAAACAATACTTGAACTCATGTCTTCCTAATTTCAAGATTGACTATATACTATGTCAGGCTGGTAAATTATTATTTTTATTCACAATGCACTACAAAGATGATTACTTTTGAATTCCATTTAAAAGAGTCTAGTTATTAAAGTAGCAAAAGGATTTTTATTGTCTATAAGGTAGTTCATAGTCTCAAACCCAAATAAACCTTGAGACTGGTTCCTAATGCTAGGCCATTTGAGTAACTTTCAGTTGATGCAAACCAAATCCAGCAATCCAATTAGCATCTAACACACTCTTAAAACCCACATACCAAAATGTACACATGTACACATAGATATACATATCCAACTCTCTTGAGCCACACTCTTCTTTATTTCTTCTGCCACTCTGGTGAAGTCAAACAAAATTAAGTGAAAGATTGTCAGTGATCTTCTGGTCTTGGAATATTGACTCTTTCTTATATGAATAAAGTTTTGCTTATTCTTCCTAGCTTCTCTGTAGCATCTATGCCCAGATCTAAAGGGCATAGTAATGGTTATAAAATGCTACCTCTCTTTCAAATATATGATTTGGGGGGCTCTAAAAGTAAAATTATTTGATTTTTATATTCATATAAAAATAATCAAAAGTTATTGACTGAATATAAAAATAGGAATTGCTCTGACAATGACAGTTTATTTTTGTTACAAGACTCTCCTTGCACAGAAACCTGTAAATTTTTTAGAAGTAAATTTTCAATTACCTTATGAAAGGAAAGTTTGTTAATCAGTCTATAGAAATGATAAAGAGAAATAAGAAAAATTAATTTCCTTTTAAAATTTAGTAGGACTACTCCTTAGAAAAGTGAAATACCCATCTACGTAAGACAAATTACTCTGAAGTAATCAGTTGATTTATCTCACTCTTTGTACCATTCCACAAGCATTTCAGGCAACTTCACTTCTAGGAGAAATATTTTAAGAAAGTACAGCATATTTAACCTAACTGAATGGGGGTTTATGAGAAACTTTGGAGAAATGGTTTTTTTGTTTTGTTCTTTTTTCTTTCACCATCATTTTTCTTTCCTAGTATGGAGAAAGGAAAAGAGTGGGAAACACCCCAAACTGAAATGAAGATAGAGTTCAGTGCTCCTTAGAAATGCTCATGGCCTAATTAAAGATAATAATTAGCTAGTTGAATATATCTGCAAAGAGTTTTGCAGGGCTTTAATTGCCCCTTATTGACTATAATGAAAGTGGAGTTGGAAAAATAAGCTTTATTTGACTCTTTTCCTTTAAAATAATTATTCCAGGACAACTATTTGAGATCATTTGTGTCTGCATTGAGCTGGTGGGAGTAATAGCCTGTAGCCTCCTGTAACTTTTAATAGGATATTAGTTGGATAATTCCCCATTCAACATTCTGAAGATGTACTCTCTTAGCCTTAATATCTCCAGAGATCTAAGCACAAAAGCCATATTATTTCATACATTCAGTTAACTCTATGAAAGATTTATTGTGACAGATGGAACATAAAAGCAGAGTTTGTACTTGTCAGGATATTAATCTGTTCACTCGGTGGGATGTTAAGTTTTTTGTATTATATATAGCAGCCCCTTCCTATTAGACTATTTTTTAAAGCCAAATAGCTTTTATATTTTTGGCAAAGTTGGGATATACTCAGTAGAAATGGTTTTTTGCATCAAGAAATTAAAACAAGGAATTTAACTTTGTCTCTAGGCTTGAGAAAGCAGCAATATATTAAGATAAATTGTACTGTTTAAAAGGATCATTTTAGTTTCTTGTAATTTTTGTGAGATAAGATAAATAATCTAAAATCAAATATTAGTATCTATTATCATGTCATCAGTCAAGAACATTTGCGTTTTCATTATAGAAAGTAAGCTCCATTGATTTCGTTGTCATAAGTCAGTTTGACAACTGTAAAATCTTAAATACAGGCCCTAGAATTATAGCATGAATGTAATGCTGTTAGTTGTACAATAGTTAATTCATCAAAAAATAAAATTCATCACATTTTAGATGTACAGTCTAATAAGTATTAAAATATTCATGAAAGTAGAATATATATGTATGCATTTGCAAACTAAACTAAAAAGAAGATTCAGTGTGAAATTTATTTATCTTCTAACAGTTATTGATGTGACGATTTGATGACATCATTTTTTTGATGTTAAAAGTAGTTAGAATACTTTTTAGCTTTGCGTTGTTTTACTACTTTAACCTTTGAAAAAACTCATTGGCAATAAGGGATAGCCTACATAGCACAATAAAAGGATATAGCTTGGTGCTGTCCTGTGAGAATCTATCCTATCACTTTTCAACTTCACTTGCCATATATAATTATGGCACTTTAATCAAAATTTAAAATGAATTTATTCAAAAACAAAGCATGCCCCCATTGTATTGTCTATTAGAATTGGGTCTCTGCTTAAGTGAGGCAGCCATTTGCTTTTGAATGAGGAGTCACATAATGCTTTACATTAAAGAGTTTTGACATTATACTCAACTGAATTTATTGCTCTTTCTACTGAGCTTCTTTGTAAGCAATCACATCCTGACAAGATTGCTATGTTAACACTTTAAAGCAGCTGGAGAGTTGATTTGCCTACAAACTCCTGGGGCATTGTGGGTGTTCTACTCATGTTGCAACAAGCAGTGACAGATTCTGCCCCCTAGAGCAAAGGTGCCCTTTATTCCTAAGGTCTATATCCCCTTTATTCTCAGCAAGAAAGCTCTTCTTTGACTAGAGCCTTCATATTGATTTTCGTATGGAATAATTAAACTGATTTAATTTTATTATTCTACCACTTCTGCTTTTACTCACTGTGCACTAGAGACAGTCCATATTCCCCTCTAGCAATTACATTAACATTACTTTCATTTTCTCATTTACCTGGAAGAATGGACTAAAGTTTGGTTTGGAGCTGAAAGTCTTTACTGACACTGCCAAGAACAATGATAAAAGCTGTCCTCACCAGCTAGAGTCATTTACTGAACATTCATTTGACAAGTGTTACAAATGCAGAAGCAAAATTCTTGTTCCTATAAAGAGATGTGATGGATAAGAAGAATTCATCTCAGAAAAAATACTTTCCTTCTTTATGTGTAATTAAACTGAGTTTTCTATTTTGCTAAAGTGATTCTCACCTTTTATTCTGCAATTAAGATTAGTTTTATTTTTAGGACATTCTCTCTTGCATATCAAGATTGGGATTGTCTCAAATAGATATATAGCAAGTTATATTCCTTCTGTGATTTTCTTTCCATAGTATTAAGTTTTCATACTACTTGGAACTTTAGTAAGATTATTCAGTTGCTGATTAAAAATTGTGGCATACTTTTATTTCTTCTTTTTAAAGAATGATATACTCTTAAAAATTACTATCTTGTATCTTCATAAAATACCTTACAAAAATACAAGAAAATGATCCAAAAAGGAAAGTTTGCATTGTTATGAGTTTTTATTTAGTCTTAAACATATTTGACAAACATGTAAATATGTATTCTGCTAAGTGCACTTAGCTAAGAAATGAAGGGATGATTTAGAAAGATGAAGTACTACCTATTCTTAAGGAGATTGAAAATCAATGCTACTTGTTACTTGTACAACATTGGTCCAGTCAGTTTACCTATCATAAAGCCTCAGTTTAATAATTTGAAAAATCAAGAAGGTTGGCCAAAATGACTTTTAAGTTCCCCTTCAGTTCCAAATCTATGATATATCTAATTTAGTGGTAATAATAGCATGGACACATTATGAGCAGGCTATTCAATAGAATGAGTAGACTACTCAAAAGAATGTAATAGGTCAAAGGAAACTTGGGTAAAATGCAATGAGAAATTGGAAAAGCTTTGGTGTATTAGTGTATATCATTATGTGTTCACTAGCTTATACCTTTGATGTATAATTATAAATGCAAATAACTTCCTTCCTATTAAATCCCTTAAATCGTATGAAAACTCCAAAGTCCTACAGAGTTCTGGATTCACAAAATATTAGAAACATCATTTGCACTGTTAAAACAGGAGAATTGACTTTAAAATTAAATGTGTGAGAGTATTATCATTAATTAATGAGATATTCTTATCTAATGCTAAGGCATGAAATGCAGTTTCTTACTTTTGTATTTTTAACTCACCAAGGTTACATGCATGGTTATCCTAGATTTTAGAAAGTTAGAGTCATTACATTTAATGCACAGGATGTTTCCATATAGGGTGACATATTGTAATGAGACTTCCTACCATGAAATCTTGTAAAGAATAGGTCTTAAATAGCTGAGGTCTTCCATGATTAGAGCTTTTAGTACAAAATGTCAAGTATAATCATCACTTAAATGAATTGACAAATAAGTAAGCATACCATTAAAAGGACTACAGTTTTAGTAAGAAGGACTTTGAAACTTGGTGTAGAACCTTTCTTTTCCTCTTTTTTATAGTCTTCATTTATGTGAATTGTGAGTTTAATATGAACTTTGCTTGGGAGTAGGTTGCAGTCACAGAAAGGAAATTAAAGGATCATTGACTTCAGTATTTCTTTTGTCCTCCATACGTACCATTTTACAAATATGCATTGCATTCAAAATATTCCAAAACTTCACAAAAACTCAGAATAAGTGACTTACACAAGTCCACATAACCATTTAATTTCAGATCCAGAATTTGAACCCAGATTTTCTGATTCAAAATCCACTGGATTTCTTTTTCCTATTGTACCACACATTGAACATTTTGAGCACTCAGGTACATCATCAGAGCTGGAGAGAGACTGACTAGCATAGTGGAAAGAGAGCTGACATTGGAGTCAGAAAGACCTGAGTTCAAGTCCTTCGTTTCAAAATTCAGCTTAAAAGGAGTAATAATGCCCATTAAATGTAACAAACTCATTGCCTAGTCTCTAAAATCTACTGGATGAGTCAAAGGGTAAAGAGAGAAGACACTTCATTTTATGCCTTGGCATTAGGCAAGAATTTCCCTTTAATTAATGACAATACTCTCAAATGTTTGATATTGTAGTCAATTCTACTGCACTAGAAAACTGGTAGGCTCACCAATCTTAATTAATGTTTCAGGAAGGCCTATGAGACAACTATGTGGCACAATACACAGAGCACCAGCCCTGGTGTCAGGAAAAGTCTTCTTCCTGAGTTCAAATTTCAGCTCAGACACTTGCTATCTGTGTGAACCTGTGCTTGTGCAAGTTACTTAACCCTGTTTGCTTTAGTTTCCTCAACTGTAAAAGGAGTTGGATAAGAGGACAGCAAATCATTCCAGTATCTTCACCAGGAAAATCCCATATGGTCATGAAGAGCCAGAAATGCCTGAAACTTGAACAAAATAAGACAACTGTTAAACATAAATTGAAATAATGATTAAAAAAAGGAATTGGCTATCAGAACTGTATCACATATTATTTTATCACTTTAAGGGAAGGTCAACATGATCATATCCATTTGTCAATTAGGAATCTAAGGTAAATACAGACTAAGGCTCTTTCTATATCTAATCACAATGAATGATTAATGGGATCGATTCAAATAATACAGTGCCTGTGGTATAAATAATGTGTTTGGGCTCTGAACTTATTTTATCAATGTAAGACAATGCCAATGCCCTACTTTTGTAAAGTATTTTACATTGTACAAAGAACAATTATGTACATTATCTCATTTGATTCTCATACCAATACTGTGAGGCAGGCAGGATGGATATGATTACCCTCATTTCACAGATGGAGGAACTGAGATTTAAAGAGACTATCAAATGGTCATAATGCTAATAAGTGGCAGTGTTGGGGCACTAACACATGTCTTCTCAATTCTAATTCTGGTTTTTTAAATTATGTTCAAAAGCTTCACTTTAAAAAAATAATGAAGTCTATTATTTACTGACTTTGAGCTTTGCATGTCATCATTGTAAGAAATTCACCTTAACATAAACATAAATACTTTACACTGAGTCATTAAAACACAGAGAAACCTCATATGACATGGTAAATTAAAAATTTAAATTAAATATATCCCAGCATGGGTCACTTTGACATTGATTGTATCTGACAGTTTCTGTGACTAACAATCTTAGTTTAGTGAGGACTTTTTAATCAAAAAGTTGAATTAAAAGGTAACTTTGCAAGCAGTCATGGAAATTAGTAGAATAGTCATTTTCTATTCATTAGTTTTAAGGCAGAGACAATTTCTTATTTTAAATTATCAGTCATTGTGTGTTAAGGATGTTATAAGGAATACAAAATTTGCATTAACAATAGACAAAGGTAATTGTGGTCTTAATTTCATAATATTCCAAAATTGCATAAAATGCATAAAAATATTCATTACATTCAAAATATACCAAAACTGAAGAAAAATTTTAACACCTTTTCATTTTGCTGTTTATTCTATATGTACTTTCTGCTTATTGACTAAATACAATTTTACTTAATGTTTGATAATGCAAAGTGGAAACAGATTTAATGGAAATTCAACTTATTTCACTTAATTTGAGTAACTTTATCTAAGAACCTAATATGGTACAATGGAAAGAGCATTGTGCTATGGAGTCCAAGAACCTGAATTCAACTTTTAACTCAGATGCAAACTATGTGACCATAGATAAATCACATATACTGTCTTCATTTCCTCCTCTATAAAATGAGTGTGTTGGACAAGATAATGTTTGAAGTCCTTTTCATCTCTACATCTGTGAACCTATGAACCTACTATGTGCTGGGTAATGGGAATTAAAGCCAAGAAAAAACAGTTCCTGGACTTAAGAAATTTACATTCTACTGAATACATATAGTATTTACTGTCTTTTACTTCAAAATCAATAGTTTTTAGAAAAGACTTTTATAAAATAACTTTGGGACTCTCTTAAATACTTGCAGGTATATACTGAAGCATCTAAATTTATAATAAACTCTTCAAATGTATTGATGAACTCAAGAATTAAGCAAACAACCTCTTTGGTTTCAACCTATATTTCTTTTAAAAATGCATCAATCTAGCTTTTCTGATATAGTAAGTGGAGTACCTTAAAAAAAATCTGAATACTTCTTTGGTGATTTAGGACTTCTCATGACCAAAGACCACCATTTGGAGATAATTTCTTGTTATAAAATATTTTATATATGTAAAGTGTAAGAGATTGCAAAGAATGTGATAAATGCTTACTGACCCTAGACTTTACTAAGATATTTTAATGGAACTATGATCTCATCAATGGGAGCTGACATGAAAGATCAAAAGAATCTGTTCTATTCAATATGCTAAGAGACATTTCTTTAGATCTCTTGGCATTTTGGTTGTGACTTTGGGAGTATGCAGCCTATCCACTCATTATCCCCCTCTCTGGTGATATACTGGCATCTGATTTTTTCCTGTCATATGCTTCTCTGATGATATCTTTTACACTGCTTTTTCCACCAAATTCTTTGTTCCTAAAATGAAGCATCTTTTTTTTTTACCCAGTTATGCACCTCTCCATTGGCATTTGGGTGCTGCTGAGATAATCCTTATAGCCATAAGTACCACTGATAGACTATTGGCAGTAAAAAGATGGACCACACAGAATCTTAAAAATCATCTCAGAAATGTTTTATTCTTATTGTTAGAATAATATCACAGTAATAAGGATGGTTGTGGTAAGAGTATGTGAAATAAATTATTGACATCAATTTGCTTAGTTGTTAGTTTCTATCTCTATAAAGTTGTGACTCTCCCACCCCAAATCTGATTACTTGATAGTTTGGTTAGTTACATTCAAATTAACCAGAGATCTCAGTAGCTAGTAAATTCACTCTAGTAAAGGAGATTACATTTCTTCTATAAGTTCATTATAGTGGGTCCACCCAAACATACAGGAAGAATTTCCAGTGTTGGTTAGCAGTAGTCTTATAAAATTATTTATTGTAATAATTATGATGATAATGATAACACATTAATGCAGTTTTAAGATTACAAAATAAAATTTCCTCCCAACAATCCTATAGATTATTTAATTCCCATATTTACATTCATCTCTGAAGCAACTAGACCTCAGAGAGGTTACACGTTTTGCATATGTTCACTCAGGTAGTAATTCATCACATCCAGGATTCAAATTCAGGTTTATTGATTCTATGTTGCAAGTTATCTCCACTACAAAACACAGTATTCCTTTCATTATTTTAAGTTTTTCTTCTAAGAAGTAAAATTAGGTCACCTCTAGAATCTATTTAATGACATTTCTATCAGCTTAGAGAAAATTTCAGTGTGAGTGATTGATGAATATAAATAGTTTGGGATACATGCATATTGTGTACAATATACTTGGTAGCAATTTTGTCATACTAATACAACTAAAAGGATCACAAGTAAGATTCTCTAATGATTCTGGGGATTGGCAAGCAATATATACATTACAATTATAACCAAGCTGAATGTGTGGTAGGAGGTTTAAGACTTTAAAACACCCTGGATTTTCCTCCTCTAATCTCAGTTTTCTTTGTGTATTCAACCATTGGTTCTACAATGCATGCACAGTTTGGCATACTCTGGCAACTTATAATTGCCTCCCTGCTTCTCATTGTATAGAATTGCTAAAGAAAAACAACTGCATTCTAAGTAGTTGTTAATGACTAATAAAGTCCCTCAATGATTTTAATCATAATGCTGTTCACCTGTTGAGGATAAAAGATATCATATTATAGTCTTTTGAGCTTCAGAATTGCTGTTCTTCTACACATTGCTCTCCTACAAATTTTACACATAAAAGGAAGCCATATGGTTCAGTAGAAAGAGGTTCCCATGTGGATTTAAATCCTACCTTTAGCACTCACTATTTGTGTGACCTTGGCTGTCTTGATTTCTCCAAGTGTCAGTTCCTCATCTTTTTATTGAATGGGAAAGGCTAGATGGCATCCTCTAGTTTGTGATTAGAAGTCTCTTCCATCTTTAGTTCTATTGTTCTATGAATGAGTTATTGGATTAAATAATGTCTAAAACCTTGTTCAGTTTTATCCATGATTTTATACAAATTATCAAAATTGTGTTATTGCGATCGATATTAAGTATTTGTCAGCCAATTCTTCCTTTTTCCCAGCTCCCAGAAATCAAAAGATTAATTGAGACTAACAATGAAAAAGAAAAGCTGAGATCTATATACAGAAATTATAAAGAATCTGGAAGATGAGAAAGAGAATGTGAAGAGGAAGGGTCAGGAACAACAAATCTTTCTGTAAATCCAAAAGGGGCCAAAACAGAAATGTATCTAAAGATTTTGAGCAAAGTAAGGTCAGAAGGATGAAGAGACTATCGAGACATCAAAATCTCTATGAATTCAGGGTATATTTCTGAGCACCTGAAAAGAAAAGGGGGGAAAAGGATGTTTTCTAAGTTAGTAAATGGAGTCAAATACAATGTAAGTCAAAAATAAAACCAAATTTGTGAACTTTACCCTTGTTTATATCAGTTTGTACCTAGTGCCCATCATCAAACCACTAAATAATTTGATTTAATTTACAGTCTTTATACCAAAGAGCCAAGAAGTAAAAATGTTCTTATTTATATATTTAAAAATTAGGGGCATTATCAGGAAGTCACTTTGCCCATACTAAATTGTCCACTTCCATTGCTACTCCTTTGTTTGGCATGAACAAAAAGAACTTTAACTCTTGATCAGGAAAATAAGGGCATGCATATAAACAAGGCAACAAAAGCAAAGCAAGGTGTTGTTCTGACTGCCTCCTGGGCTACATGCCAGTCTCACATTTCCTTTCCTGACCTGAAGCACAAAGTAAAAGAGGAATAGATCATTAGAATGCTGGACACAGGACTTAGTAAGCAAGAAATGCATTCAACACCCAATTTAACATGATTTTTGTTTCATTCAATCTACCCCCATTTATTTCACATTAATCCATCTATTAATCAACAAACATATTAAGCACTTACTATATGTCAAAAGAGAGGCATCAGTGACATCTATTGCCTACCGAAGTTTAAATAGCTTTGTTTCTTTACTCTAAGGTTCTGATGACCTCTTGTTAAATCCAATCACGTTTTTCCAATTCTTAACCTACTTAACCTATTTTCAGCCTTTGATACTGTCATTCTCTACTCTCTTAGATTTGGTGACAGTATTGTCTCTTCCCATTCTACCTGTCTATTTCCCAATCTCCATTCGTGGATTATCATCAATATTCTATCCACTAAGCCTAGCTATCCCCTAAAGTTTTCTTATGGACTTTTTCCTTTTTTTCTTTTTACACTATTTCTTTTGGTCTCATAATCTTCATAACTTTTAATATGCCCTCTACTCAGATTTTCAGATTTATATATCTGACCCTAATCTCTCTCCTGAACTATACTCCTTCATCCATTTGTAAATTCACATATGTACACTTGAAGATTAAAGTAATTTCTCATTTCTATTCTTTACCTCCTACCCTACTTGCCAAATCCTAAATTTATTTCTACAAAATCTCTCAAATTATCCTCAACATTTCCACCATTCTCCAACCAAGGCAATCACTTTATTCCTGAAATTTTCCATAAGTTTTGGGAGAGAAAGCTCAATTATGCACATTTTGATTTTCACCTCTCTAAAGCACTTATTTATGATTTTGCATCAGAATTATCTGTATTTGTGCCTTTTCCCTGTATCATGCTGTGAGCTTCTTAAGGCTAGGCATCTAGTGTTATCAAAACTTTTTTTTTATCTCTACAGGACATAGTATAGTACTCTGTCCAATTTGTAAGGACTTAATAAATAATTGTTGAGTTGATTTGAATGCATAAGAAATGTTAGGATTACAACTAATATGAAGAATGGTTTGTAG
This sequence comes from Myrmecobius fasciatus, assembly GCA_023553655.1. NCBI lineage: Eukaryota > Metazoa > Chordata > Mammalia > Dasyuromorphia > Myrmecobiidae > Myrmecobius > Myrmecobius fasciatus. The sequence goes on from JAJPUD010002977.1 coordinate 59,704, forward strand.
AGTTGAGAGAATAAAAGCTAGAAAATGAGGAATTGGACACTACTGCAAATGTAGTTGTCAACAGGACGTGGCAACTAATTAAAAATGAGCTGTAAGGGAGAAATACAGTGAGTGATTTTTACCAAGGTCTCAGACTAGAAATGGTAAAAATGAGAAGAGTTTGGGGGAAAGGAAAGCTAAGTTTAGTTAAGTTGGAAGTGTTAATAGAACATTTATTTAAATGTATGTACCTAAATATATGCATTATCAGTGTTTGGGAATTTTGGATTAAAGCTCAGCCCAAAGACCATGAAGATATCTTTTTATAGAAGATATGATCAGTATAGCATTTGTACAGAGGAGATAATTGAAGTTTGTGAATCAAATGAGTGTATGAAAAGGAGTGTAAATAGAGAAAAAAAATAAAATAGAGGAAGGAAATTTGTAGAATACCTACTTTTTAAGGTTTAAGAAAGGGATAAAAAGATAAAAGTGTCATTAGACAGTTATTAGAATGGGGAAACTGGCATTTTTAAAGTCAAAGAAAAAGTGCTTTGAAATAAGCAATCCTTAACAACAGCAGGTGTTACAGGGAGCTCAAATAAGGTAAAGTCTAAGCATGAGTTTGGAGTTAGTAATCTGGAAATTTTTAGTCACTTTTCAGAAAGCAGTTCTGTAGAGTGGTGGGGCAGAAATAAAATTGTAAAGAGTTAAAAATAGTGATGGGAAGTACTTAAAGTGATTGATTGGGTATAAACAAAGTGTCGTTTGTTTGTTTGTTCTAATTTAACTGTAAATGGAACTGAGAGAAATAGGATTTCAGTCCAGAGGGAAGATTTTTATGAGGACTGAGTGTTTATAGGTAAATGGGAAGGCAGTGAAAAGGGAGAAATTGAAAGAGAAGAAAATGGAGGAGGCAGGAGAGGATATGATGAAATGCATAGATAGAAGGGAGATATCATGATGTAGTATAAAGCTTATTGACAGTTACTAGTTGCATGTTTTTTAGGTAAGTAAATCATTGAACCTTTCTGGGACTCAGATTCCTCATAGGTAAAAGGGAAAGGAGTTAAATCAGCTGATCTCTAAGTTCATTTCTCGATCTAAATCTAAAAATTATAGTTAACTTTAGCAAGGAATATCTTTAAGTGTGATAGAAGAATGAAAAAGAAAGAAGTACACTATTGATGACAATAGTTTTGAATGTAGGGAGTTGAAAATTAAATGAATCCTTATCTTTTGATCAGAAGCTATTCAATGAAGTAGGAAGCTAAGTAATCTACAAAGTATGAAGAGCAGGGATACACTGGGGGACAGCAAAAAGAAGAAAGCACTTAGAATACTAACTGCAGGGGAAAAGGTAGAGAATCAATAAAAAATAGTGGTGATTTATGTTAAACAGTAATTATGTGATTGATGTAATTTAAAGAAAATCTATAGATCGTGTGATAGTTGCTTAACAATATTTAGAGATGAAATGCTATATCTTTTCTGTGATTTCCTTGAGTTTAGTTACTATATAGAGTAGTTAAAAATTTAATTTAAATGTTAAAACATATCACTCACGTTCTGGAAGCAAGATGCCTGTGAGAATATTGGAGAATCACAGAATTTCAGAATTAGAAGTAATCTCAGTCTATGTACTCTAATTTCCATATCTTTTTTTGAAAAAAAAAAAAGTTATTTCCTTAACAATATTCCCAAGTATTTATCAAACCTTTCCTTAAAGAAATTAAGCAAATAGGAACCCATTACCCCTTGGGAAACTCATTCTATTTTTGAGGAACACTAATTATTAGTAAGTTTCTCTTCATTCTACATCTGATTTTGCCTCTCTAACTTTTCCCCATTGACTGTAGGTCTGTCTACTGGGGATAAACAAAACAAGAACATTCCTGTTCACCATAAGAGTCTTTCAGAAACTAGAAGACAGCTATTGTGGCTTCCCACTATTTCCTTCTGTGGGCAAAATATTCCCAACTCCTTAGTAATCTTTTCATCTTCAGAACTAAAAACCCTGTGATCTTACAGTCCTGTTAGAAGCGTATCTTCCTTATCATTGATTCAGAAAGGCCTAAGTTACACTTAACTTTATTGCCTATCCCTGGGATATCTTCTTGCCATTACTCTCATGCCAATCAGTCAGTTGGCATGAGTTCACAAATATTAGACTCTTTGCTCTTTTCCATACATTCACCAACATAGTAGTATCCTTCCTAACATATTTCATCCAGATATGATCTGACAAAACTATTCTTGGAAGCTATATCTCTGTAAATGAGAACTAAGATAACATTAGTCCTCCAGTCGCCATGAATCACATTATTGACTCATGTTGAGCTTGCAATATTCTAAAACTATTATCTTTTTTTCACCTATTTTACCTATGCCCCCCACAACTTGCAAAGTTGCTTTTCTGACCTAAAGTGTAGCATATTACTTATCAATTTACCTTTCTGTCTGTCTTTTAGTCTATCTGCCTAAAGTTCTAAACTATTTCTATATCCATTCACTCATCTGCATCTACCTATCTCCCTGTGTGTATATACATACAAGCATACATATATTTCACATATTTTGGATCAGAAAGGCAGATTCATAAATTGGGGATTAAATGGCAAGTAAACATAAGTTCACTTGAAAAAAAGTATTGGAATTTTAGAATATTTCAAGTTCAATATAAATCAACAATGTGATTCATAGTCACTAAGGAACATATATCTATATGTGTGTATGTATGTGTATGTATGTTTTGTACACATACACATACCTGTATGTATATACACATACACACATATGCATACACATATACATGTCACACATATATTATATGTAAATATATGCCAGATATAAATACATGCATATTATGTCTGTGTTTAAATTTTATTTTATTTTATTAAACCCAAAGTTTCAATCTGTCAAGATTTGTTGTTGTTTTTGTCATCATCTTTTAAATCTTAGCTCTGTCATATTTTGGATTAGCTATTTCTTCAGTTTTATGTTATTGGCAAATCTGATAAAAGTGGCATGTATATTTTTATCCAAGTAATTGATGAAAATGTATATATATATAGCTTAGGACCCAGTACATATCCTTAGAGCAATTCACTGAAGACTTCCTTGCCAACTTAACAAATTCGCCATTAATAGCTACTCTGGGTCCAGCCATTCAATCTGTTCCAAATCTTTGTAATTGTATTATTATCTGACCCACATCTCTCCATTGTTTTTCTCAAGAATAGAATGAGAGATTTCATCCAATGCTTTGCTATATTCTATGTAAACTCTTTCTACAGCTTTTCTCTGATTAATTTAGTAACTTTGACCAAAAAAAAAAAAAGAAAAATGGTTAGTCTATCATGAAATTTTGTTGCTAAAGTCAAGCTTATTCTTTCCTGTAGAGCACATATTTATTTTGAAATCCACAAATCCACATTTATTTTTATTCTACTTCATTAAATATTTCCAAACTTTATTTCAATCTGGTTTGGGATACTTCTATGGTTTTTCAGATATCACTAACAGTAGTTTAACAATCAATTTCCAAGAATATTGTTCATCTGGGATGACAGAATTGTATTCTTACATTTCTTACAATTGCCTTACGTTTCTTAAGGATAAATTTGTATTAGCCATTTTCCTCAGTTCTTTCTAGTTCTTTATCTTGGGCAAATACAAGAGGAATAAAACTGGAATTGAGCAGTTCTTTTTTTTTTTCTATTGTCAGTTATCATTGTCCTTTCCATCCCAAGCAGCAATCCTTACCTTCTTCAATCTTCTATTCCTATATATAACAAAAAAAATCTTTATCATATTTACTTTTCTTTCCAAGTTTCAATTCATTTTTTCATTTTATTTCTCCTTACAACCTTCTTAAAAGATCAAGTTATGTTTTCATAAAGACACATTTAGATGTTCCTTTTAAATTAAACTTGGTTAGTAAGTTCTCTGTGCATCAAGGCTGTTCGCTTTAAATAATTCCCTTTTCCCTTCCTCATCTGAATTGTTTTCCCAACCATATATGTAATTAAATTTTCCCAAATGTTATTCAAAACTAAATAATTTATGGATCATTCATATTCTACCTAATATTACTTCAACCAATGTATTTTTTCATAGCATTATTAATACATAAAAACCATTTCCCTGTAACAATGTGTAATGGCATTTAGCCAATCACCCATTTATAGCATCATTCATATGAAACTCCCTGACCCTTATAACTTTGTTTGTTTTTGTATCCTGCTTTCACATAATAGGATTAGTGTGTATCTCTATATCCATTTCCCATTCAAACCAACTTAGGATCATAAGGTAATAGATTTAGAGCCTAAAAACACTTTTGAAGTTGCTTAAACCCACTGTCTCATTTTACAGGTAACTGTAATCCAGCACTATTAAGCCCTTTGACCAAATTGATACAAATAGTAAATAATAGATCAAGAATTCAAACCCACTATTTAATTTCAAATCCTCTGCTGTCTCTGTTATGCTTTGTTGCCTCTCAGACACGATGAAAATTTTTATTTGCTATGAAATGTGAGATGCTTGAATTAAAAAAATAATAGTACTTCATTTGAATTTGGCATGGATATTGAACTTTTGCATCAGCTAAAAACTGCCAGAAGGGCCGTAAACAAGGAATAATGATAAATGGCACTGAATTTCAGAGAGGTGTCTCCTGGAATTCTTCAGGGGCTGGTGTTAGGCCTGTTCTTATTTAATGTCTTCATTAATGATCAGGAAGACAGAGTTGACACCATCTGGAAGAGGGAGTTAGAATCATTTTGATGAAATTCACAAATGGCATTAAATTGGTAGGTGTTGCAAAGTACAAAGGACAGAGAAATGAAATTAAACAACCTTCAGAAGTTCAAAATATAGACAAAGAACATCTGAGTTTGTTTTTTAACAATGCAAATATATACTCTCAACCACAGATTTTTATAAATTTCAATTCAACTCTATTAAATACCTACTATGTACTAAAAATTGTGCTAGGCTCTTGAAACTTATATAAAACAAAATGAAACAGGAAAACTACCATATAGAATTACTCAAATGCATTGCAATCCTGTTAATCTTTTTTTCCTAAATGTCTCAGTGTAATAATAGTTTAGGTTGAGTCCTCCATTTCAATATCTGTCCTTCTTTTGATGAAGAGAAGTTTTATATCCAGGAGTAGGATTTTCATAAGCCATATGCCGTTGATTATCAAAGGTAAAAGCTTTTCAGGGATTTTCATGTGAAAAAGAAATGTGTTAATCTCCCCCCTCCTCCCATTTTTGTCACTACTTCTGTACCAATTACTTTATCTCTCAATAGTGTTCCTCAGATCTCAAGTTGTTTGCCAATGGGTTCTTTAAAAAAGGACATTTCTTAGGCAATCACTATCGTTATATTTTGAACCACCACTATCCATGTTTAGTGGTTGAGGGAGGAAAATATTAGAACATTGTTCTGTGCTATTAAACACTGCTTTTTTCTATATAGGTACAGAATAAATCTGAAAAACATCTCCCGTAATGCTTATCATCACACAGAGTTATAAATTTTCAAAGACCATATTAAATTGAATAGATTAATTCAAATCTTACCAAGTTGAAAAGTTCCCCCAAAATGGATCTGCAGATAAATTATGTTTATCTTCCTGGAAACAGGTTAGTGAAGTATGGAAAGGCTACTTATACCAGAAAATTTTCCATGAGGTAGTGAGGAAGTTTTTATTGGTTTTTGTTGACTTGTTTGTTTATTTGGGCTGTAACAGCTAAGGGGAGGGAGTAGTTACACTAATGAAAGCAAAGACTCTTTATCATGTTAGAGTATTCACAGAATGAAGTACATTTCCAGCATGGAAATATGTTCTATACTTATAAAGTATACATATGACTTAAAGCATTCATAGAAATAAAAACACAAGTACAATGAGCTGCCATGGAGCAAAGCTTAAGCATTAATAAATACCAATGCCTATTTTCAAAGTAACACAATGTACTTTACAGGCATTTTCTCATAAATCCTCACATCGATCTACAGAAAGTGTTATCTTTTATTTTGTAAACTTTGAGTTGTTATTTGTGATTTGTTGTTATGAAGAAGGAACTTATTCCCTAAGTCTTCAGTATTCAGATGCTTTTATAGGTCTTCCAGACATATTAGTTTTCTCTAAAGTCTTCCAGTGCATATAGGTCATAGTTTGTATTGTCTCATCAGTTGAACATGTCTTTTTGGGAAACAAAGGCAAACTATAGAGCACCTATTGAAATGTGAAATTCATATATACTCTAATGAATTTTCAGGACAAGTTGTACATGTGGCACCTTTTCAGTATTTGCCACAAAATTATTTCTTGAACAGTACTAAATGTGACAATCTGGGAGAACAGGATGAATTCATTTTTCCAACAGAAGTATTCTTACATTCCAATCAGTTGTTTCTCCAAAAGGCAAAGAAATCCTCTGCTGTATCATTCCCTTCTCTTCATCTAGTCCACAGAAAATAAAGTTTAATCAGCTGTGATGTTAATTTATCAGACTCTTGTAAATTCCTTGTGATGTAGAGAAGTGGGACATTAGTGTCTGAATTTATCCATTACAAAGATTGAGGTATTAGTCATCCCATAATAGTTCCCACATTAGATCACTGCCTCCATGTTATTAATTTCACCCTTTCTGTCTCTTTTTCTTTATCCTAGTCTGTTTTAGTGAATAGCATTAAGAACTAGGAATAAAAAGAAATCCTAGTAGTTCATAATTCTGACTTTATTGAATTTAGGATGATCTGTCTAGAGTTGAAAAATACTTTAGAGGTCATTGAAGAAGCTGACACAGTTAGAGGTGAACTGACTTGCTTAGGTTCACATAGCTAATAAATATGTGAGGTAACATTTGATCTAGGTATTTCTGGCTTCAAATTCATCACTCTATCAATTAGTATGTTATATAATTTTAAAAGTATGAAATCTGGAATAAAAGAAATTAAGTTCAGATCCTAATTTTATGTTAATGCCTATATGACCTTGGTCAAATCATTAAAGCTCCCAGGTTCACAGGTACATCATTTATAAAATGAGAATGGTTTCTGGGGTGTCTTAGTTCTAAATTAGGTTTTTAGGGGGTTTCTATAGAAGTATTCATGAATTTTGAAAAGAAATGGCACCCATTCTTAGATAAAGCATGTTTCAATTTTGATTATCAAGTCTTTATTCCCAATCCTCCATTTTCCAGTTCTATCCATTCCTACCCATTAACAATATGACATATAATACCTTTTGTTTATATTTATGGCCAGTTATGTATCTGCTTGGAAAAAAAACTCCAAAATCAACTTTGATTTATTATGATACTTTCTATTTATTTTTGCCAAAAAATAACTACCAGTTGGCAATTATTATTCCTTTTGGACTACTTCAGTGGGCTGCGTGTGTGGTTTTTTTTCCATCTAGTAGTAAAAATAATAGTTCTGATACCTCCTATCTCAAGACTGGTACCTTACCAATGTCAAAAAATCAATTAAATTATTGAATATATTACGGATGACAAGTGACATTTTTGTAAAAGGCAGCCCCTGTAAAGAAATGTGAGCTTTGCTAAAATCCTAATGTAACTGGGGTGGGGGAATCATAATGGCAGGACAAAAGACAATTTTTAAGCTAAAACTAACCTTTAACACACATACAAATGTACACATTTTCATGTTATGAATCCAGCAATCCTTCTATACTTTCCTATGTATCTTATTTCTCTAATGAAAAACTCAAAGTGAGGAGAGAAATATAAATGTATTAGAGAAAAGACTCACACTGCTTTCTCTTTTATCTGGTTACCTGTCTTCTACTGCTATATTAATTCTATGTTATTCTTAATCAATCAATTACTGAAGTATATAGTAGAATTGTTTCTGCCCAGATTGGTGATAGAATCTAAGTTAGGGAAGGGCAAGAAATGATGTCTTTAAAACTTCTTTGGGGATCTTTGAGCCAATTCCTCAGTAGTCCTTAAATGTGGTAAATAGTAAAAGGAAAGAGGTTTGTATGGAAGAAAAGTGAAGATTTTGGCTCATCTTCTTCACCATCAAAAAGCTATTGTTACTTTTTTCTCTAAGTCTGAATAGTTAAGCCGGTGGGATATGTTGGCATTATAACTACATTATAACTTCCTTTAAAGAAAATTGCCAACCTTATTACAGCTCAAAGACAAAAAAGTTGGACACTAAACTGTCCTGTACATATCAGTGTCAAAAAGAAAACATTCTAATTTCATGATTAAAAACAAAAGAAAGCATAAAAGAAAAACTTCAAGGAAGATACAAGTTTACCACAATAGTAAAGGAAACTCAGAAGGATCCTCTTTCTATCATACTAATGGCCCATTTACAAATAGTCAGAATTCCCTCCTGAAATATAACCAAATGCCAATTAATTCATCTGAAAGTTCCGACAAAACAATAATGTTGCCTGCAAAGCTAAACAAGCCACAACCAAATGAACAATTTCGTTCAGTAACATAGGGCATATCTTTCTACTGAGAGGTTTTCTAAGCTAGATTTTTTGAATGCTTGATTGAATGATGGTTCTATGTGGTCAAAATTAGACAATGATAGAACATATTTCTAACTTTACAGTAGGAAAAACTATTAACCCTACTTCTGATCATATTCAAGTGAAATTATGTTCCTATCTTCAGGTATCATCAAAACTTTTAGTATCAAAAGAAAATAAGTCTAGAGTTGGAAGGGTCCTCAGAAGTCATTTAGTGCAAGCCCTTCATATCTTCTTCCAGGCCATTCCCCATAATCATGGGTATCCTCAAAGTTCTGTCCTAGGCAATCTTTTCTTTTTTCCTCAGTACTATATTGCTTGGTGATCTCATTAGTATAATTACATGCAGATCATTTCTAGATCTCTAATCCAGCCCTAACTTCTCTTTTATCTACATCCTATATCATCAGTTGCCTTTTGAACATTTCAAACTGGATGTCCCATAAGCATCTTAAACTTAAAATGAACTAAACAGTACTCTTTCCTTATAGACTACCTTCCCAACTTTCCTAAGACTGTTTCCTAAAATAGCTGTTTGATTATGGGTGAGTTACTTAGCCTCTATTTGCTTCAGTTTCTTCGTAAGTAAAATAGAAGAAATAATAGCATATACTTCTCAGGATTGCTGTAAGAATAAAATGAGATAATGCTTATAAAGTGTGCTGTAAAACTTAAAGTATTATCTAAGTACTAGCTATTATTATTATCATTTTATCATTATTATTATTATCCTCAATTCCTTGTTCACAGTCATCCCACACATCTACTTATCAAAACTAATTATTTCTATCTTTACATCTTTCATATATCTCCTTTCCACTCACATAACCATGTGTGTTACAAGTACAAGACCACATGACCTCATACTTTGCAGTAACCTTCCAATTATTTTCCATATTTCAAATCTCTCCCCACTCCAAGCAACTGCTTAACGTGATTATTTTCTGAAGAGCAAGTCTTGACCATGCCGTGTCCTACCCCATCCCCATCACTATACATACAATAAACTACAAAGATTCTCCACTACCTTCAGGATCAAATATGTACCCTTCTGTTTAGGAGTTTAAAAACTTTTATAGCCAGACCCTTCCTGCCTTTTCAGTCTTCTTACACATCCTCTTTTTCATGTATTCTAAAGTCCAACTTCACTAGCTAAGATGTTGTTACTAATGCACCAAATTCAATCTTCAGACTACATTGCATTTGATGTATCCCATCCCTGGCATGCTTCCTCATCTCTGCCTCTTAGTTTCACTTCAAGATTTAAGTCAAGTTGAATCTACTGTAAAAATCTTTTTCTACTCCTTTTCCTTGCCCCCAAGCCTTAGTGTCTTCCTTCTGAGGTGATCTTCCATTTACATTTACATGAACATATATATTTGTATATTGTATCACTTGTTAGAATGGAAGCTCCTTAAAGACAAATTTTGTGCTTATACCATTAACATTTGATATAATATGTGGAATATAGCAAGCACAAAATGCCTTTTGATTGACTGACTAAATGGTCCAGCTAAGATATAATATTATTTTTAGCTCTAAAAAACAAAACAAAATATATAATTATCATCCTCAATGAAATGTAAGCAAACAATAGAAATAAATAGTAATAGATAAGCTAGAAATATCTTTTTAATTATTATTTATTATTTATTTTTATTTTTTATTAATACTTTTTATTTGCAAAACATATGTATGGGTAATTCCTAAACATTAACCCTTACAAAGTTTTCTGTTACAAATTTTTCCCCCTATTCCCCACCCCTCCCCTAGATGACACGATATCCACTACATGATAATTATGTTAGAATACTTAAGAAATCGAATATATGTATAGTTATTGCCACACATCATTTTTTGTGCAGGAGAAATCGTATCTACAAGAAAGAATAATCCGATAAAGGAAATACAATGCAAGCAAACCTCAATAGAGAACATGAAAATGTTATGTTGTGTTCCACATTTCACATCCCTCTCTCTGGGTGTATATGGCTTTCTTCACTGAACAATTGGAACTGGTTTGAAGCATTTCATTGTTGAAGAGAGTCATGTCCCTTAGAACTGATCTTCATAGAGTATTGTTGTTGCCGTGAATAATGATCTCCTGGTTCTGCTCACTTCACTGAGCATCAGTTCATGCAAGTCTCTCCAGGCCTCTCTGAAATCGTCCTGCTGGTCGTTTCTTACAGAACAATAATATTCCGTAACATTCATATACCATAATTTATTCAGCCACTCTCCAATTGATGGGCTTCCATTCAGTTTCCAGTTTCTAGCCACTACAAAAAGAGCTGCCACAAACATTCTTGCACATGTGAGTCCCTTTCCCTCCTCTAAGATCTCTTTGGGATATAGGTCCAATAGAAACACTGCTGGGTCAAAGGGTATACATACATAGTTTGATAACTTTTTGAGCATAGCTCCAAATTGCTCTCCAGAATGGTTGGATCCATTCACAGCTCCACCAACAATGCATCAGTGTCCCAGTCTTCCCACATCCCCTCCAACATTCATCGTAAGATAGAAATATCTTAACAGGAATAAAAGGGGTTCTTCATTTACCAGGCCAATTATTTAGAATAATGATTAATATAGAGCACAGTATTTTTTCATTAACTCCACACTCAAGACCATTCATATTATGGAATGCTAAGGGGAGAACTCTTTTTTGTTTCCTGAAGGAATCCTGTTTCTATTTCTCACATGAATTCTAAAGAGGAATTCTTCCAAATTAGATTCATTTGGCATGTGGCTATGTATCAATATTAAACCATCTGATTTTATTTATTTTTTGATTAAAGCTTTTTATTTGTAAAACATATGCATGGGTAATTTTTCATCATTGACCTTTGCAAAGCTTTCTGTTACAAATTTTCCCCCCCTTCTCCTCACCCTTCCCCTAGATGGCAGGAAGTTAAATACATGTTAATTATGTTAAATACTTGACAAATCAAATATGTGTATACATATTTATACAGTTATCTTGTTGTACAAGAAAAATGGATGTATAAGGAAAAAATCTGAGGAAAACATAATGCAAGCAAACATCAATAGAAAGCGTGAAAATGCCATGTTATGGTCCACCCTCAGATCCCATAAGCCTCTCCCTGGGTTCGTTCATCACTGAACAACTGGAACTGGTTTGAAAAATCTCATTGTTGAAGAGAACTATGTCCATCAGAATTGATCATCTTATAGTTTTGTTGCTGTGTAAAATGATCTCCTAAACCATCTGGTTTTAAAAGTTGCTTTGAAGGAATAAAAATGCTTGAAATTTACTCAAATATTAAATGACAAGGAGAGAATGTATAGGTACCCTGACAATAGAAGAATTATACAGACCCAAAGGAAAATTTTTAAACAGAAGTCTGCATTTAGTATAAATACTCAATAGCTAGAAGGTAGTAAATAAACTAAGAATTTTTTCCTGAAGAAACAATTGTTTAATTTTTTATTTATGACTTTTTTATCTTATCTTTTTTATCTGCCTCCTTCTGCCACCATCAAACTTTCTCTTGTGTGAATGAACATATATGTGTGTGTGTATTTTATATATGTATTATATATGAACATGGAAAAACATCAATATATCAATTGTGTTAGTCAAGCAATATTTATTAGGCACCCACTAAGTACCACGCATTTTTCTAGGTGCTATGGATACAAAAAAGGATAAAATATAATTCCTGCTCTCAGGAAATCACAATCCAATCATATGATGGTATGTGTACCACTCTATACCTGTAGCTATGATCTACCTCTTCATATAAGAAAAAGTATTACATTTTCTAAACTCTTTTCTGTATATAAGCTGCATGTATTCTGGATATCTAGTTTTTTCTTATATATTTTTCATTTATATTTTTGTTATCACTGTGATTAGTTTTTAGGGGTCCTATTTATTTATATCTATATCTATTCATGTAGATCTTTCCATTTTTCTTTGTATTCATGTATTATTTTTTGTGGCATGGTAATATTCTATTAACATTCATGCACCACAATTTATTTAGACTTTCCTTAATTGAAGGATTATAAAATAATATGATCATAGCTTTAGAGATGAAAGGGACCTTGAAAGTTGGCTTGTACAGCTCTTTTTGATACAGTTAAGGAAAATATTCCAAAAGAGTAAATGACTTATCCTAGCTCATACAGATAATATCAGAGGTGGAACTAGAGCTAGGTTGGTTCCAATTACACACCCAAAACAAGTTCTTTTTCCAACACACCACATTTCCCCTTACTGGATACCACTCATATCTCATTGTCTTTCAATGAGCACCTACTTTTCCAGTTCTTTGCTACTCTAATGAGGCTTGTTACAAATAGGTCATTTTTTGGCCTTCTTGGATATATACCTCCAAATGGTATTTCTGAGTTGAAGATTAAAAATATTTTAGTCATTTCTAAGTTTAATTTCAAATTGCTTTTCTGAAATAGTTGAACCAAATTACTCTTCTACCAACAATTTACCTCTCCTCTATCCACTCCAACACTATTCCTATCTTTTGTCATCCCCTCAATTTTCTGAGAGTAAGAAAGGCAAAGTGATTTTGATTTGTAATCTGTTATTAATGCTGAGTTAAGATAGTGTTTCATTTGTATTAGCAGTTGAAATTTTTTTTACAAACTTTTGTTCCTATTCTTTGACATTTATGTATTCATGGATGACTCTTATTCTAATGCAATTATATTGTTTCATATGTTTATATATACATATATGTATATACAAATACAATATACATATATATACCATATACTTATATATGTGTGTGATATATTCTTTCTTTATACATATGTAACATAAATATATATATACACATATATGCATACATATATATGATATATCAAACTCTTATAAAAGGTATTTGTTTCCATTTTTTCCTTGATTAATTTTCTCTTCTTTTCTTAGCCACCTTGATTTTCTTCATATAAAAGTTTTTATCATTTATATGGAAATGAAATTATCTACTTTATTCTTTTGTTTAGATATCTTAACAGTAAGTGATCATTTTCTCCCTAACCTTAAGTTTGAAAAATACCTGCATTAATTTGATTTATTTTTTTAAATTATGTTATCTTTTATAGTTGTCACATATCTATTTGGAATTTATTGTGGATATGATGTAAGATAACAGACTGGACTATATCTACACATATATCTGTATCAAATATATCTATTTATACCTGTGTATTTTTACAGAGAGATAGATATGCTATCAACTTTATGCCTTCCTTTCTAGTTTCTCTTGTTTCACTTCTCTCTTCATTCAATTTCCCTTATTCCCTTCACCAGTTTCCTTTAGCTACCTATGACTTCTCTTTTCCAGACTCTCTACATGTTCTCACACTTCCTAATAGTCCTTCATGCTTCAAAACCTTATCATACTTCCTTCTCCAACAGTATTAAACTTTCTTCTGTCTTTATTATTCTGGTTCTGATTATTTGTCAACTAATCCCAAAAATGGTATATCTCTGCCAAGGATAATTAATGATACGTCCAAATGGATTAAAAGTTCAGAATGTTCAGAACAGATTGCCACTTTAAAAGGGTCCTCCTGGAGACAGAGTACCATGATGCAAATAAACTATTCCTTTGGAAAGAATTTGAGCCTCTGTGACAGGTTAGTAAGTGATATTTTGGAGGTCAGGTAGACCTTCTGATGCCTTTCCAATGGCACCTGATTAAAAATTGTCTATGCCATCTCTGCATAAGGAATCACCCTGTTGCTAGATAACATTGACTTAGCCTCATCCTGTAGCAAAAAAATGAGAATTCAGACTATCCTAGAACTCTTTGCACATCTCAATGGTAGTAGGAAAAATTGTTCCATCTCACCACCCACTAAGGACAAAGGATAAAGTATTTTGTGCTATCTATCTGAATACTTTCTCTTAGTATTATCCATTTTAATTATGAGATAAATTTCTGTGACTATATAAGTGTGTGTATTTTCATGTACATATACATATATACATATATGTGTGTGAATATATACATATATATATATGCAAGGGTACTTGCATGCAAACACATTTTCTACCTTGAAAAGATTCCCTTTTTGTGTGTGGATTAAATTATTTATTTTTAGTAGAGTCAAATTCAAAGAAAGGGGAATTCCTACTCATTTGGCTTTAAAGACTACAAAGAGATTTGTCACATTTTTCTTCACACTTTGCCTCAATTTCCAGCGCTATAGACAGGCTCCCCTTTGAATTCCTTTGAGTAATGAAAATAGTTGATCTCCGTTGCTTTCAAGGGAAAGGTCAGAGCCTGGAAACATCACTTTCAGCTCGATTTGTTTGACTACTGGCATGTAGCTTCTTGTTATGCTGGTCTGGCATCACAGAAAACACCAGACTGTCAGAATTAAGGCTGTGGGCCTGGCTGAGCAAAGCCTCTGTGCAATTGTCTATGAAGGCATCCCAGAAAACCATACCAGAAAATCTTCCTCTCACCAATAGATAATTGCTTTTCATCAACCTTTCAGTTCAGTGTGTTTTCCTCTGAAACCCCTGGAAAGGAGTGGAAATGTAAGCTAAAGGATAGCCTTCTCTGTGCTATACATCTTGCCCTGAGAAACAGCTTGCATTCACTTGGAGATGAGCATTGTTACTTAACCTGACAATTGATGGCACACCTCAAAAGTAACTGGTCACTGGAGTAATGTAACTGTTAGGTCTTATACCTTGCTCTCAAATTCTCAGAAGGCAGGGGATAGATGTGAATGAATGACCTTCTGGAAGAGTTACAAGGATCAGTAATGGGATCAGGAAACTTACCAGAAAAACACTAAAATTTAGGGATATGAGCAGAACATCAACAATATATTTAACAAATGAAAATGACATTAAAAATCAAAATATTAGAAATACAGGTTTTCAGAGAGAGGAAAATTAAGATTAAGGGTGATTGCAAGTGCCTTTGAAAAGCATTAACATTATCTAGGTAGACCATTAGGATTTGCAGAATGTAAGTTTTATGTTACAGAAGAGATGACTGAACATATAACTATGTCAGCATATATTAATGTTGTATGTAGAATATTATTGCGTACTAGGAGTTCCCTTCTTCCCTTCCCTAGTTCCTGGCCTTGAGGAGTTTATAATTTAAGTAGATGGGATAAAGCATGTATGATCAGTGCAAAGGATAGTTTCAGAGAAATTAATATTTAAAGATGATTCAGAGTCAAAAACATTATGAGATGAAGGTCAAATGCCAAAACAGTTGGAAAAATCAGAGAGAGAATTTCTGGCCTGATTTTATAATAGTCTGCACAAATTTAGTCATAATGAGAGCAAGTCATGGACAAGTGTTTAATAAGCACATTTTCATTCATTCATAGTAATTCATAATAATAAATGTTTTTATTTATTCCTAGTAAGAACTTTCATCCCTATACTCATGTGTCATGGGGGTAATTCCAAAAAAGAAAACCTAATTCAGCAAGTTTCTTAAGAACTGGAATAAAATACTTATACAATATGATGATTAAAATTTACTCTGAACCATAAATTGGGATCAGGAAAATGAAGGGCTCAACAGGTGTTAGTATCTTGAGACAAGATTTGTTGTCCTCAGACAAAGTGCTGGTTTCCCAGAAGTGAGAGTTCTAAATTTACTTTACTCTGACCAGAATCAGATTATACATGAATTATAGTTATTCCTTCTTCATGGGTTAAGAAAGTCTAAAATATCTAGTTCTATGTGATACAGAAAATCCACGTAAAAAGTTTTTGGCCCTCCCTGTAAAACAAAGAAGTCTGATTTTTTTTCTTTTTCTTTATGAGTTACTTTATTTATTTAGTTAGTTATGAAGTGCTATAAAATTTGGCATAAGTATTTGGTCATATCTATGACATCTATTAGCCTTTGTGCATCATTTATAACGTCCATAAAATTCCTCCCAAATTCCCATTTAATTTTTAATTCACCCAAGAAATATATCAAAATCAGGATGGAGAAAGTTACAATATGGAAGGGATAACTGTACTACAGTAGTCTCTAACCTAATATGCCTGTCTCTACTCCTTTACTCATCTTATCCTTCATAACATTGCAAGGATAATTTTCCTAAAATATCCCTTTAAAATCAATACATTTTAACAAACATCTATTAAGTGCCTGTTGCTTGCAGTGGCCAATATTAAGTGATAGAGATACAAAGAGGAAGATAAAAAGCTCCAGCACCTGAGGTAGAGTGGAAAATAAGCTTTAGACCTGAGGAATTAAGTTCAAATCCCAGCTCAACAAATTAATATCTATGTGAATAGGAACAAATCATTTATCTTTTCTAAGCCTTCTTTTCCTTATCTATAGAATGATGAGGTTACCTTAAAAACAGTCCCTATCCACATGGAATTACATTCATTGTGTCTTTCTCCTACTCAAGCATCTACCATTATCACCTGTGATCTATCATATTCAGCCTCTTGCCACATGCCACTCCATCCTACTCATCTTGCTACCTCTCCCATTATTTCCTACTGTGAAACATCTGTTTCAGTTGGGCTAGTTTTCTCCTTGTAACCCATCTGTGATGTATTCATTCCTCTGTCCTTGACTTGATCATACTATTCCTTGACTATCTGAATCCCACTCATCCTTCAAATCCTGCCTTTTCTATGAATCATCAGTGAATCACTCCAATCTATGCTGACCATTCCATCCTCTGGGCTTTATTTTTTGTAGTTGTATGATAATTTAATTGTTGTTGAATTGTTTCTTGGTATTTAAGACTTTCCAAAAGCAGTCCATCTAATCCAGACTCATCATTTTACAAATATGAAAACTCAAGCTGGGGAAGCAAAGTCATTTTCCCTAGACCAAATAGGCAGTAAATAGGAAAATCTGAATTAAGGTTCTCTGACTCCAGAGACATTCATCTTAAAAATGCACCATGATGGCTTCAATTCCCTCTAGTGATTCTCACTAGCCACATGATCACAGGAAAGCCATCTAACTTCTCTGACTTTCAGTCTTTTCATCTATAACATGAGAATAATAAGCTCAGTCTTCCTACATTTTAGAGACTTTTGTGAAGAAACCACTTTGTAAATCAAAAAGTGCTATTATGATCTGTAGTTATTTACTACCAATTGTCATAGTCTTTTTTTGCAGACTTGTTTCTCATATCTGTGTGGCAGTTCAATGACTTTGCTTGCATATGTCTATTTCATTACCATAACCTATCCTATCTCAATTGGCATAATGGACAAAGAACATTATGGCAAAGATCACAGATGTAAGAAGGCTTAGCCTGGCAATGTGAGAATGGAATGAGCAGTCCTTCCACAAGGCCAGAGAAGGGGCTGCCAAATTAGAGATCCAGATCCAAGTGGAGGATGCAGCTGTGTTGCCATCAGAAATATTACATCAGTGTGAAAATGTTAGATTCCTTTCAAATTGGAAGTTTGAATAAACATGTTCAAAAGCAAGTCCCAGTTAAATCAGTCATGGACTCAGATTAAATATTGGTTTGGGAGTAACCCATTTTAAAGGTAAAAGAAAAATTCAAAGGGAGAAAAATTATACTGTCTGGCTCTATGCAAAAGCCTCAAATTCTCTCAGGGATTCTCTTTCTGCATAATGCCAGTGCTTCCAAATCTATAAAGCATTAACTGTTAAATTTTTGAACTCTGAAGAGCTTTGCACTGACTTTAGTGATTTTATTTGATTTAATATTTATCAAGTAACCTACAGTGTACTAGTTTGAGTATGGAAAACACTAAACCATTTCTTAGTAAGCGGAATTTCAAAGCCTTTAGCATTCTAGGTATTTGGTATAAGTATATGGAGTAGTGTGTGTGTGTGTGTGTGTGTGTGTGTGTGTGTGTGTGTGTGTGTTTTAACGTTTCATACTGATAATAAAGAAAATAGTTTCAGGTTTGAGTATCTTCTATGGGTCATTTGAGACTTTTTTCATATTTTTTTCACTACTATTAGTCATTTCCACTCTCTTCTACTTATTTCCACTTTTCCTTCTATTCCACTTCTATTTGTCGTTTTCAATTCACTTATCCCCTCAGATTCTCTGAATTATTCTTCAGTATCTTAAAATGCCCTGTGCTGAATCTAGAACCATCCCTATTTCTAAGTGAATCTTCTTAAAAACTTCCCAGATGAGAAAAAGATCAGGGCAACTCCTTTCCATCTCCCACTGAGAATGGAGATTAGAAGCCCTTCTGCCTTCTGGCTCAAATTTCCTTGTACATTCTTGAGTAAATAATGGAGAAAATCTGATTCAATACTCTAATTAACTATCTACTATGTACAACAGAGAGGCAAAGCATAAAGTCAATAAGATCTAAGTTCAAGTCCTGTTCTGAAACAAATATAGAGTCTTTGTGACTATGAGCAACTCACATCATCTCTCCATTTAACTCTCTTAAGACTATAAATTACAGAGCAGAAACTGACCTGCATTGGTAGAAGGGGGTTCCCCTGTCCCAGTGAAATCACAATTAAGGACAAAACAATATGAAAAGCAATGTGCTATATATTGACTGGGGATACACAAGGAAAAAAGTTACAACCACTGTCCTCAAGTTTGTTATTCTTTAGAAGGGGAAATAAAGAAATTATACTAATAATTGTGATACAAACTGCAAGATAAATTCACAAGAAAGGTACGAGGAAAGGTATTGGAAAATACACAAAGAGAGAACTTTCAGCTGGGTGATAAAATATTGGTGAAAGTTTTATGAAAGAGGTAGAAATTGGGTAAGGCTTAATGGAAAAGATAGGCTATGATGAAGAATTCATTGAAAATACAGAAGTTGGCAGAAGTCAAGCTCTAAAGACAGTACAGAGGAGAATTAAAAGTTATGGTGATGGGCAGCTAGATGGTGTAGTAGATAGAGTACCAACCCTAAACTCAAGAGGACCCGAGTCCAAATCTGGCCTCAGACACTTAACACTTCCTAGCTGCGTGATCCTGGGCAAGTCACTTAACCCCAATTGCCTCAAGAAAAAAAGTTATGGTGACTGATTAGCTAGGTATAAAGAATGATATAAAGCTGAAAAGGAAACATATTGTGTGATTGTGATTGGCTTATAATTTTAGATTAAAAAGTGTTTTTCCTTCAGATGATGTGAAAATCTTGGAGCTTTTGAAATAGAGCAACCTTTGCTTTAGAAAGATTATCTTATTCAGAACTTGAAAGTAATATTAGAAAATTGAAGAATCTGGAAGAAGAAAGATAAGATATGAGGTTATTCCAGAGATATTTTTAAAAAATAGAATTGATAATGTGTATCACTGCTTGGACAGGAATGAGAAAGATGGAAAAGTCAAATATGAGCATGATGTTTTGATTATGGATGACTAGAAAGAAATAAAAAAAGTTAGAAAATGGATCAGGTTTTTTACCTATTTAGTATGAATTACATGAAACCCAAATAAGGTTATCCAACAAACAACTGGAAATGTAGGACTGGAGGACTCAGGGTAAAAGTCAAGGATGAAGATGAAGATTTGGAGATCTGAGAAACAATTATTAAAACCATAGAAGAATGAGATAACAAAAGGGGCAATATAAACAGGGAAGAAAAGTTAGGCAAGGACAGTTAGGAGAATAATAAAGAGTCAAGTAAATGAACAAAAAAAAGAGTGGTCACAGAAGAGAACCATAAAAGTATGAATCACAGAAGCCAAGAATAAAGAAAATATTAAAAAAGGAAGATATGGCAGACATTGTAAAGTGATAAAGGTAGCTTAAGGAATTTTTTCAGGATAAAGACTAAAAAAATCCTTGAATTTTATGATTAAATGTTCAAGGATGAACCTGAAGAAATCGATTGTATTGGGAAATGGGAGGCAAGTGAATTGTAGACAGAGAAATGTAGGTAGAGAGTGTAGCAATTTATCCAAGAATTTTGATTAATTAATAGGAACAGGAACTGGTATGGTAGAGTCATAGGAAGCACATTTTGTTTACCTTGTTTTTATTATAGGGAAGACCTAAAATTGGTTGTAGACAAATAAAAGGAAACATTAAACAAAGAGAGAACGAGGACTTGAAGATCGAAAGATTGATTGAGAAAGGGTATAGGAGAACACAGGTTAAAGAGCTTACTTTAACAAGAAGGAAGGCAAATTATCCTCTGAGACTTAAATTAAGGAAGGAGTTTGAGTAGTGCTTGATGGGGACTTCAGGGAGCTTACTTGTGGTGTTTACAATATTCTTAATAGAACAAGAAACAAAATCTCTGTTACTGAGTATACTTTCCTATTTCTGCCTTTGGCCCCTTTCTGTTACCTATGCCTGGAATATCACAAACTCATAGATAGTAAGCTCTAAGGAGTAAGGATTGTTTCATCCCAAGAGCCTAGCACATAGCTATATACTAGAACTCCACGCCATAATATGCTTTACAAGAAGTGAGCTTTTTTCTCTTCAAAATTTTATTGTTGAGATGTTCCTGCACTTCCTGGGATGATATACTGTACAGTTTTAGGCCATTTAATTCTTCCCACCTTTTCTCTGAATCCTTTTAAATCAAATACTACCTCTTCCATGAAATCTCCTATGAAATCTGTTGTTGGTACCAACTATCTCCCATTTTCTTCCCACAAAGCACTTTGTATTTTACCTTTTTAACATACTTCTACGTTATTGTGCAGGCCTTATCCCAACAGTATCATCCTTAGTATTTCTTTACAAAATAGATATTTAATAAATATTTATTGAATTTTCCTGAATTAAAGGCCATTTCCTGAAAATTAGGATACTGAAGCTTTGTAAGGGTCAATGTTGAAGAATTACCCATACATATGTTTTGCAAATAAAATGTTAAAAAAAAATTAGGATGCTGTTAGGGAACTTCAGAAGAAAGAATACGATTTGGAAGTTATTATAAAGAATGTAAGGAGTCAATCAAAAGTGAATTTGGAAATTTCTATACAGTAGTGAGCATGCACATCCTTTTTCAAGATTTTCTATTTTGTGTTACTTTATACTTGACATACACCAATTAACATGTGCATTTATGTATGCAAATCAAAAAAATAAAAAGAGAATTGAATGTATATGAAATTGTGTCTCCATTATAAACAACTTGCCTTTATAAAAGCATAAAACCATGTTAATTTAAAGCTGTACTGCTTCTCAGTGTTCCCTTCTGTTCACTTTTCTGTTTTTATGTCCTTCAATGACCTTATTCCCCCTCCCATTTTTATGTCAATAGCAGTACTATTTTCCCCTCAAATACCACTTGAATTAAAAAAAAATCTTGTGACAAATAATCAAGCACAAAACAAAAACAAAATACATATTTGTAATGTCTGACATATGTGAACTATTCTATATCTCATGTTTATCATCTCTCAAGTGGTAGACATGTCACATCAATTCTTTGCAGTTATAGTGGATCATTTCATTGGATATAATTATTAAATCTTTGAAAAGTTCTTATTATTTCAAATCTAGTCACCATAAATTATTCTACTAGTTCTATTCATTTCACTCTTCATCCATTCATGCAAGTCTTCCATGCCTCTTTGAAACCATGCCTTTCTTCATTCCTTAATAATAATATTATTATTCTATTCATGATAGCCAGTGGAAAGAGAAATAGATTTAGAATTTGAGAATGTGAGCTTGATTCCTTTCTCTGTTATTTTGAAACAAAAACAATTTTTGGGGGGACTTGAATTTCCTTATTGATAAATTGAGAAAGTAGGAAAATGTAATTTAGAGAGTTGGACAACAGAGGTCCATTCCAACTTCAAATTTTATGATCCTCTGAAACAAAAATACAAATGATTCAAAGGTGTTTACTGGAATGATTGTCAAAGAATAGAGGAGAGATTGTGATTGCCATTTGGGCCAGGATCAGATAGAGAAAGAAGTGAAGCCCAAGCAGTAGTCATAGAGTACAGAGAAAGTAAAGGACTGGGGATCTTAACATCATTATGAAACCAGAGAATACATTTCTAAAATATGTAAAGAACTGTGTCAAATTAGTAAGAATACACATCATTCCCCAATTGATAAATGGTCAAAGGATATGATTTTTTTCCTTTTCAGATGATGAAATTAAAACTATTTATAATTATATGATTTTAGATGATTTTTTTCAGATGATGAAATTAAAGCTATTTATAATTATATGATTTTAGATGATTTTTTTCAGATGATGAAATTAAAGCTATTTATAATTATGTGGAAAATGCTCCAAATCATTATTGATTAGAGAAATGCAAATTAAAACAACTCTGAGGTACCACCTCACACCCCTCAGATTGGATAAGATGACAGGAAAAGATATTGATAAATGTTGGAGGGAACATGAGAAAATGTGTATACCAATGCATTGTTAGTAGAATTTGAAATGATCCAATCATTCTGGAGAGCAATCTGGAACTGTGCCCAAAGGGCTATAAAACTGTATCTATCCTTTGACCCAGCAGTGCCATTACTGGGTCTGTATCCCAAGGAAATCATAAAAGAGGGAGTAGGACCCACATGTGCAAAAATGTTTGTAGCAGCTCTTTTTGTGGTAGCAAAGAATTGGAAAAGAAGTGGATGCCTATCAATTATGGAATGGCTGAACAAGCTGTGGTATGTGAAGGTGATGGAATATTATTGTTCTATAAAAAATGATGAACAAACTGATTATAGAAAGGCCTGGAAAGATTTATGTGAACTGATGCTGAGAGAAACAAGCAGAATCAGGAATACATTGTTCACAAAAATAGCAAAAATGTGCAATGATCAACTATGAAAGTTGGTTCTTCTCAGTAGTTCAGTGATCCAAAGCAATCCCATAGACTTTGGACAGAAAATGCTATCTGCAACCAGAAAAAGAACTAAGGATGCTGAATGTAAATCAGCATGTGCTATGTTAACTTCCTTTTTCTGTTTTTTTTTCTCTCTCCCATGTTTTTTTTCCTTTTGTTCTGATTTTTCTCTCCCAACATAATTCATAGAACAATGTGTATTAAAAAAATAAAATAAAAAATAAACCCAGGGAATAGTGCTGAGGATGCATATGTGAGTATAAAACAATCTGAGCTTATGGGCAGAAAAATAATTTGACAGTCAATTATCCTGGAGGTAGGGCAGTTTTAGATAAGTATAAGATATGACCACTCTCCTCAATGACTGAGTGAAGTCATAGAAGCAGAAAAGATAAAAGAATTGTCAGAACCCGATGTAAGAAATGAAGTCCCTGGGAGAGTTGAATAGAAAGCTTGTACCCTAAACCAAAGAAATTAAGTTGAGGCCATCTTGGTGTTCCATAGGAGGAAACAGCTTATTTCTAATGCTTCCCACAAAGGAGATCTTGTATTAGCTAAAAAATGTCTTTCTCTTGACCAGTTTTACATCAAACTTTCTTGAAAGGCCCTGTGTTACCTATAACACCACTGCCACCAAAGTCAGCATGCTTATTTTCATGGATCTGATTCCAAGATTTATTTGCCTTTTAATCAAGGATAATTAACGTCTAGTTTTATGACATGGAAAAGTATATTTTGCATCTATATACATAAACAACTCAAAAGGAACTTAACTTCTATCTCTATATCTCATCCCTTTATGCTTTCTGTGCCTTCAAAGGTGACCGGTTAATGTAATAAACTAATTTGTATTCATTAGAGTGAGATTCAAATGAGTGAATAGAGTTTCTTTCTCTGAGAATAATGGGTATCTTTATATTCTAAGAGTGGTCTTCTAGATATAATATCTTGCTTTTGTTATTTGATTCAGAGGAGAAATTCTAACAATGTGACTTTTCAGAAAAATTGGTAAAGAAGATTATTTCATGGCAGGTCAATAAAAAAGATTTTTTTGAACAAAAGAATTCCCTCTTATTTTTTACATCATAGGAAATTTCCTATTCTGTTTTCAAATGAAGTCAGTTCTGTGGATCACTGTAACATTCCTGTAAATATATGAGAAATTAGAACTTGGAAAGGTATTACTAGAATCCATCATGCTCTTTAAGAATAAATTTTTCCAAACCAAAATATAGTAGTCATTTAACAAATATTTGTTGTCTGAATGAATAAATCAATACCATTTTTGCAACGTTAGCATGCTGGCAGATCAGGAAATATAATTTGTATATCTGGATTATCAGCAAACCATCTTGCATATTTACTTTAGGTCTGTTTGGGGCCTGATTGATAAAAAGTGAGGACTGAATAATAGTAATATAATTATCTAGATCAGCAAACAAATGATCTACCATAATAAAAGACTCGTTGATCAATGAATGGATTTGTGTCAGTCTAGGAGTATTTAGGGGAAGACATTCTAAAGAGATATTTGCTCAGCTAAAAGAAATATTGTTTTAAAAAAAATCTCTTACTTGAATACTTTGTGATTTCCTTTTGAAGATAAGAGAGAAGAGGAAAGGGAAGAGATAAATACTTCCATCACACCTACTACCCAACACTCACTATGATTTTTTTTTTTACAAATGGTATCTCATTAGAAAAGGCAAATTTATCAAAATTGCATATACGTAAAAGAATTGACATTGTATGACCAAAATTAGGATTTAAAAAATCAGATTTCAACATGTGACTTTAATCTATTGTGATTAATTAGAAAGAATCAATGTAGTCATGAATAATACCTAGATTTAGGGTACATAAGACCTGGCTTAATAGTTCACGTGAAGAAGATGAGATTTTAGATGATCTCTCATTTAATATGAATTGACATTGTGATGCAGAGGGATATGATAAGTAAAAGCAGATTTAGACTACCTTGAAGAGAAATTGTGGTCACCTAGAAAAAACTATGTCTTTTTGGAGTTGCCTGTTTTTTGTTTTTGTTTTTTTTTTCTTTTCTACCATCTATGCCCTAGCTATATTCTCCTCTTCAAAATTGGCAGTCCCTCCCTCCTTACCTGCTTCTCTTCTAAAATACTATATGTCTGGAACTTTTATGTCTAAAAATTGCCAAACTAGAAACTTTCATCTTTCCTAATTTACTGGAACCTTCTTGTCTGTGAATTAAGAGACTGGAACAATTAGACTTGCCTAAATTGTACCCCCATCCCTCCTTATGGAATACTTGAACTGTTCTGATGCCAGGGCATGGAATAAACATATACCTAGGAGTCTTAGTGAAAATTTAGTGCAATGGTAAGTCTAGACTTAGAGCAGCATATTGCTAAACCAAAGTTCTTAACTAGGGGAATAGAATTCAGGGGATCTGTGCATATGAACAGGAAAAAAATACAACTTTATTTTCACTATCCTTTGGTTTTCTTTATGACATTATATGTATTTTATTTCATGCACTTAACAAATATTTTGAAAAGGGATCCACAGGCTTCCATTAATCTACCAAGTTCATGACATAAAATAAAGTCCTACATATGACAGACTCTTTCAACCTGCTTTGACCTAAGGATCATCATCCATGAGGTTCTCTGGCAACATCTTTTATGTATACTTTACCTTCTTTTTTCTTCTGAAGGCCACTTTGGAGATATCAGTGTTGGAGTATTATGGGGGAATCCTTGGCTTAATCTATTATAGAGGAGTCAGCTCTAGCCTTTGTTGGATGGCAGACAGGTGATCACTGAGCTACTCTAGTACCCTTCCCTTGTAGTCTGTATTTCCCCATTGTGTTCTCCCTATAGTATTCCAAATTAACCCATGTGGCCTTCCCTTAAATAAACATTCCCATTACATTGAGATTAACCTGTCTAATTCTTCTTTAAAACTCTTTTAGACCCAGCAACAGATCCCAAAAGAAATGTAATATACAAAAAAGGAAGGCAATCACTGTACTCTCTACTAGTCAGATGACACCTGAAATAATATGCTTCATTTGAGGTGATACATGTTAAAAAAGCAATGACAAAAGGTGGAAAATCCAAAAGAAAACAGCATATGAGGGAAAGTGAAACAATGCCATAGGAGGAATATATTTCTTCTTTTGGTGCATACTTGTAATTTTATTAGTATAAGGAACTCCCTGGTGAGTAAATTCTCCTCTATCAATGTAGATCTGCATATACTCTTAGGTCTGGAGTTCTTTACCTGATATTCATGAACTTGCTATTTTTAATATTTTAATAACTATATTTCAATTGAATTGATTTCATTTATGATCTTATGCATTTTATTTTATACAATTAAGAACACTATTCTGAGAAGGGTTCTATCTTTAGGCTTTCTCTGATTGTCAAGAGTCTATAACACACAAAAAAAGATTAAAAACTCCTGTTTAGAATATTTCCCAGAAGCACTAAGAAGTTAAATGTCTCTCAGAATCAGAAAGCTAATTGATGTCACAAGTTGAACTTGAACCGAGATCTTTATCCCTTGTGCTATGCTGTCTGTCTGATGTGCAAATTTAAAGACATCTTCCCAAATGTCCATAAGGACTATTTATGTCCAACCTCTAGTAGAACCTTTTGAGATCATGTTGATTTTATCAGCCACAGTTGTACACACCATAGATAGACCCCAACATTGTGATGCCATTTTGATCTTCTTAAATTAAAAACAAAATAGCAACAAGGGTGGAAAACTATAGATATTTATGATGAAATAGAGAAAATAAAGAGAAAGCATGATTAGCTCCATCCCAACTATTGATTGAAAGGCTAAGATGCAGAAGAAAAAAAGTGAAATTTTAGCCCCAGAAGATAAAATTATGATAAATAATTAAGATAGTCATTACAAGGATTCAGATTTCAAATTAGTTTAGGACCTTTCCAGTTATCAATATTATTTAAGGATGTAGTAAGCTGTGATGAGTTTCCTGATACTGTAAGTATTCAGTCAGAAGTACAATGACTGTCTCTTGGTTTGTTATTAAGGGGTGCTTTCAAGATATATCTAGCCTGGATGGAACTAGGTAATTTTTTAAGGATCCTTCCAAATCTGAGATTCTGTTAAGATCTGTTTTTCCAAGGAAAGAACATAGCACAGAAGTATAGTGTGGCAGATAAAGTGGATTCCCAGTGATTAGGCTAAAGAGACTGGCCCTTTTTGTATTGTGACTGATGTATCAAAAGCCTTTGTTCTCATTACTGACTGGTTTTAATTAAAAAACCTTCAGAAATTTAGATTTCATCATAAAATTCCTTCCTTTTCTCTTCAGACATACAGAATATTGAACTCTTACCTTTTCAGCTCCCATGTTTAATCAAAGAACACTGTCTGACTACATTGTCTTATCTCCTATGATGCATCAGCTACATTTGCATTTCTATGAGGTGCTGAGAAAGCTTTCTCTTGGTGTTCATGGTAGTTACAAATTGATCCAAAAATGCTTGATTTGTAGGAAGCCAGCACAGGCTTCCCTACTGCCTAAGGAAAAGCCCTTCCTTTATATAACAATGCAATTTCACCATAGTTTCAAGCAATTGCCTAAGCTGCATGAGAACAGAAAGCTGGCCTCTTTGCCTTTAAATTCTGCCTTTTTACTTGTGTCCATCACTGACTAATCACATTGTGTTCTGCAGCATCTCGTTTGCCAACGTGTCACACATGACTGGCATAATGCAATGATGTATGTCAAAGTATGGAAAAGCTATCAGAGAAGCATCTCATTTTCCCTCCAGTGCATACAGCTTTGAAATGGAGAGAAAAGAAAAAGAAGCCTGTTAAAAATCCACAGAAGCACTGGATTTTCATAGTGGAAGGTTGAGTTTCTCAGCAGGTAACTGATACATGATTTGGGACCTGATCATGTTAGAGCAGAGACCTCAAGGACCTGTTTCAGAGTGAGATGCTGAGTTCTAAGTGGATTGAGTTGATTATCAGCATAAAGGAGATGGGGGTGGGTTAAGCTGTGTTCATTATTAATATCCTTCAATGATTATAAACCTTTTCCTAGGGAAAAAATCAGATAGTAACTGGCCATTCAAATATAAGATCGCATTCTGAAGAAGTTCAACAATGGATTTGTGGTTCACAGCTAAGAATAGCAAGGTTAATTACAGAATGGAGTGACAGAAACAGGAAAGTAGCAATCTCACCAAGCAGAAGTTTCTGTAATCCTAGTTCTAAAATAATTAGTAACAAGGCTTATCATGGAGTTGTCAAAGTGTTAACCCTTAAAGTGTTTTCTGTGAGCCAAAGATTCAGAAGCTAAAGTCCAAAAAAGAAAGATCCATTAGCAAATTAAATAGTAGAATTATCCTTCTAGTCATTTCAGAAAAAAATAGTCATTTTTTCTGAGACAGTATGGGTCACTGGGTAGCAACTTGGCTACAGCATCAGCAAAACTGGGCCCAAATCCTTATGCTGCTGCCATATCTTGGGTTTGTGACCTGTGATAGTTACTTGACCACTCAGTGCCCCAAATAATTCTCTACAGAAGGTCATCACCTTATGTGTCATAGGGGCTTTCTTGGCAGTCTGGTGAAGCTCATCGACCCTTTCTCTGAAGCACATTTTAAATGAATAAAAATGTATAAGATTACAAAGGAAAATAAAGATGAATGGAAATGAAGATGTACTTTCTCCTAGCCCTCCCTATGCTTTTGACAATGCTGTTAATATATGACCAGACCCTATGATATATAAAATGTGTAATATTCAAACATACTTAAAGGAAAACCAATAGGGTCCTGCTCAAACACGTATAGTCAACATTCTTGTTTGTTTGAATTAAAATCTCTATCCATATTTCACTTGTAAGTG
This sequence comes from Myrmecobius fasciatus, assembly GCA_023553655.1. Taxonomy (NCBI): domain Eukaryota; kingdom Metazoa; phylum Chordata; class Mammalia; order Dasyuromorphia; family Myrmecobiidae; genus Myrmecobius; species Myrmecobius fasciatus. The sequence continues at coordinate 88,850 of JAJPUD010002977.1, forward strand.
CAAAAATATTTCAATTTCCCAGTATGTTTGAATATCACATGTTTTTTCCTTTCAGAGGACTTGGTTCTATGTTAACAGTTCTAATTAAAGGCATAAGGAATATATGGAAGGGGAGAAACATACATTTGTTTCCATTAATTTTTTTGTTTCCTTTATAAGCCTATGCATTTTATTTGATTTTTAAAATTATATAAAGATATGTATAAGGACATACATGTGCATATATACATGTGTGGACATATATGCACTTGTGTATATATACACGTCTGTGTGTGTACACATGCACACACACACATATATATATATATGCACACATATATAGGTACACACATCTATGATTGTCTAACAACAAAGAAGACCTGTAGAAAGAAAACTATATCCCCCGCACAGTTTAAGAAGTGAGTATTAATGTGGGTTTTTGTTTGTTTTTTGGAGGTTTTTTGCTGAAGCAATTGGGGTTAAGTGACTTCTCCAGGGTCACACCATCAGGAATATTTAAGTAACTGAGGCCAGATTTGAATTCAGAACCTCCTGGCTTCAAGGCTGGTGTTCTATCCACCACACCAACTACCTGCCCCTAGTGCATATTAATGTTGAAAAAAAAGAAGTGGTGTCTTGAAAAACTGAAAATAAATTCATGCAAGAATCTGAAACAAGTTTGTAATAAGCTTAAACTTTGCCTTCAGTGGCTTTTAAATATTCCCTCATTATAACTTTTTTTAGAAAGGTTAGAGAAAATGGAGATAATACAAAAGTCTTGACTTGTGAAAGATTCAAAGATTAAATGATTGTCCATGATCATACAATTATTATAAATATAAATTATATTTATATTATAAATATAAATTAAAGAGGTAAGACTCAGGTATTCCTGATGTTAAAGTCAATGTTATATCTATTAATCCATGCCAATTTTCAATGAAGCTTTAAACCAAAGTGTATGAATGAAATTTAGTAGAAAGAATTGTAATGACAAAATTTAACAATTGAAATTAATTATTGTTTGAGACAGTAACCTTTGCCATATATAATGACTCACCATGTAATCCTTATTAAAAGCATCCAAAGATAATTACTTGATTTTAGGTGGTCCAGGCTACAGTAAGAATAAAGTCACTAGGGCTATACTAAGTCTGGCACCAGTGTAATGAGTTTCCAGGAGACCACTAGGTTGCCTAAAAAGTTGAAAACTGGACCAGGTTGAAAAATGGGAAAAAAAAAATCAAAGCTTCTCTGCCCATCATCAGGGGGCTCAGGCCTGTAAGCTGCTATTTCACTTTCAGATGAGATGTAATAGGAAGATCTAGTCTCAAAAAAAAATGATAACAATAACTAACAATAATAATAGCTAGCATTAATATGATGCTTTAGGATTTACAAGGTAGTTGACATATATGTGTGTACATATATATATATATATATATATATATAATTTCATTCATTTGAGCCTCATAGCAATCTTATGAGGTAGCTGCTATTAATATAATTGCTCACATTTTATAAATGAAGAAACTAAAATTCAAAGAAGTTAGATGACTTGCCCATAGTAATATGTCTGGTATCAGAATCAGGTTCGGAATCTAGGACTCTCCTATCTCTAAATCCAGCATTCTTTTCACTGGACCATACTGCCTACTCATAAAAGTTTAGTTCGTGTTCAATCTTCACTATTAATCAAGTTGAACTGTACTGACAAGAGGAAATTAGCTCAAGGATTCACGTTAGGTATATAGAAGTAAACATTAAATATTGGAATAGATTGTAGAGGAAAAATATATCTCCTTCTGCTTGGAAATCTTTGGAACCTAGGGTTCCTTATTTGTTTGGGGTCATCTGAGCATAGTCTGGCTAGAGAGAGGGTGATAGAGGAAGTCTATGGGTCTATGGCTATTTCCAGTAAGTCTCCGTGGTCCATCTGTTCCTTGTATTAATTTTGCTTTATGATTCATTTCCCTAAATCCCAGTGTCATTTATTGGAATTGAGTAATTTTCATATTTATTAAGGTGTCTAACTTGAAACTGTCTCCCTTCCCTCCACCCCTACTTCTGAATATGAAACAAAATTGTGTCTGCTACTATTTCCTCATTAAGGTAGTTTTGTACTGAAGCCCTCCATAACCCCATGGTTGACCTTTTTCTAGGGATTATAGAATACATGATTGTGACCCAGAGAATAATCTCCTGGAACCACCTGCTTTTTAATCTACTTTTTATATAGTCAATGGTTGCTAACTGCACCCCAGAGCAGCCCTTATTTTTCTTCCTTCATCATCAGAGTAATTGATATATGAAACAAAGAAACTCATTGGTTTCCCAGGGACTCCCTGAATAAATTGTTGTTGAAAAGATCAGTATTAGACAAAGATTAAGGCATGCTAAATACATTTCTAAGTTTACTGGGTGGGTTTTTATAGAGGAATATAAAGAGTATGTGGGGTTAGGTTTATAGTGTCTGGGAATCTATCTGAAATAAATTGAGCTCAAGTCCACAGGCTCAGAGAGAATGTGAAGTATAAAAATTTCAGTGCTAATTTTATATTTCTCTACAAGCAGCTGGTTCCCCAAGGGATTTTTGGTCATATTTTTCTTTAATTTTAAATGCATGTTCATGTGTAGTACTGAGGTAAGAAGCACAGATGGGAGAGAGAGAGAAAGGAGTGGTATTACTTCTACAGCACATCAGGGAAAAAAAAGGAGTGGAGAGAAGAGGAAAAGAAATGTTAGGATGAGAAAGGGGAAGAGAGGGGATTGGAAAGGGAAGAAACAAAAGGAGGAGACGAGGAAGAGAAAGAAAGAAAAGGACAGTAAAAAATCAATTAAATGATGTACTTTACCTAATATAGGAACTCTTCTTTTAAGCTGCAGCTGTTTGGTTTTTCAAACTCTTCTGACACTTCCCACTTTAAATTTATTCACATGTCATTCTTCAAGGGCAGTGTATTGCTCACTCTTAAAATAAGAACACATATGGCACTTACATAATGAAGATAAAACTCAAGCACTGGGTCTGGAATTATTCACTTTTATATTTGCCTTAGAAGAACTATTGCTTACTGTAAAAGGATTCATTTCTCAGGAGATGGCGCCTTAACTTACTTCTTTAAAGACATGAAGGGATTTGACATATTTTTGTCTTTAATGTAAGCAGCATAATATTTTATTTAAAAATAAATTTTAAAAGTCTTGGTTTCAACGGTAAATACATTCACATCGTCTTTTTTTTATACTTATTCTGTTCTGGGTAAATTCTCTTGTTCTTTACTGCACATGCCTGGCCAAACTACAAATCTGGGTTACCCCTGGTATCAGCCTTCTCTGCTTATGCTCACATGCTTCTGAAAAGAGCTGCCAAAACATGCTAGAGGAAGCATCACAACCATATTGACTAGATGCATTCCATATTTATGTTACCGATTCTCAAATGGGATCTTGCTACTCCATGACAAAACTTGTATTCTTCCTAAATTAATTCTCTATGATATTCCTGATGGTAATTATACCTTCTCTTCTCTTCCTAAATGTTCTATATTATTTCCTCCACTTCCTTCTCTCCAAATGATTTTATTTATGCCTTACTGAGAACAGAGGACATCTTACGCTAATATTTCTCCTTAATTCAGACTTCAAATTCCCTTTACATAATCTCCATATTTTCTCTTGGGGCCTCTTCTTTGAATAACCTTGAGTTCTCTCCTAACCTTGGGTGTGCTCCCATCTCCATCCCCCCAAGTATCTAACCTGAGCATTCTTATTTTCTCTTTTTTACTTCTTTTCTCATGTGACTTAATTACTTCTGATGGATTTAATTACAACCTCTAAATGGTTAAACATAACCTATAAATGATTTTTACCTTTATATATTCAGCCCTAATCTTTTCCCTAAACTCCCATATCAAGTGCCTGATCAATATTTCCAACTGAATGTCCTATAAACATTTCAAATTCAACATAACAAAAACATAACACATTTTCTCTCCTCCTATACCCAGCCTTCTTTCAAATTTCCCTATTTCTATTGATGGCACCTCCATAATGGAATCACTCAGCCTTGAGACCTCAGAATTATCCTTGACCTTTCCCTCTCCCTCAGCCACCATTTCCATTCAATTACAAGATATTGTCAATTTGACCCACAGAACACTAATCACATTTTCCCTGTTTGCTTCCATGGCCATCATCCTTTTTCAGAAGCACATTACTTCCATCAAGAATTTTTGGCAATGGCTTCCTTCTTACTAGATTTTCTAGATTGTTTGCATTCTGCCTTTCCTATTGACAATCGGTTTTGCCAAAATAATCTACAATTATCTACATTTTGCCATATCTCTGCTCAGTAAGGCAGACTGTGACTTCTTATGGTATTGAGAATAAATAATAAACTCCTCTGCTTAGTTAAAGCTTTTTATTTTCAAAACATATGCATGATGAATTTTTCATTATTAACCCTTACAAAACCTTGCATTCCAATTTCCTCCCTCCTTCCCCCACCCCCTTCCCTAGATGGCAAGTGATCCAATATATATGTTAAACATGGTAAAAAATATATGTTAAATCCAATATATGCACACATATTTATACAATTATCTTGCTGCACAAGAAAAATCAAAAGGGAAAAAATGAGAAAGAAAATAAAATGCAAGCAAACAACAACAAAAAGAGCGAAAATTGTTGTGATTCACACTCATTTCCCACAGTACTCTCTCTGAGTGTAGATGGCTCTCTTCATCACAAGATTATTTGAACTGGTCTGAATCATCTCATTGCTGAAGAGAGCCATGTCCATCAGAATTGAACATTGTATATCCTTGTTGTTGCCATATACAAAGATCTCCTGATTCTACTCATTTCACTTATCTGCTTGGTATTTAAAGTCCTTCACAATGTGGTGCCAGCCTCATTTTCCAGACATTGTATATTGCTTCCTTTCCTATATTCTTGTGTTACAACCCAACTGGCCTCCTCTCTTATTTCAAACCCAGCATTTCTTCTCCTACTTCCACACTTTTGCAGAGACTGACCTTTATAGCTACAATATACTCACTCCTTGCTTCTGTTTCTTAGACTCCTTGCTTCCTTCAAAACTCAGTTTATATGCCACATTTTTCAATTCAAGACAACTAGCATTTATCAAGCATCCCCTATGGGATGGATTCTGTGCTAAATGTTAGGGATACAAAGAAAGGCAAAAAAAAGCAACATATAACACAGCACAATCTCTGCTCCCAAGAACATCATAGTCCAATTGTGGAAACAACATGCAAACAACTGTGTACAAACAACATATAAACAGGATAAATATCAGATAATCTCAGACAGAAAAATTAAGGAGATGTGGAAAAGATGTTCTTTCTAAAGAGTGATACTAGCTGAGAACTGAAGGAAAACAGAGTCCAAGAGATAGAGGGGAGGAGGACATGAGGGATAGCCAGAAAAAATATATGAAATCAGGTGATGGGAAAGTCTTCTTTGAGGAACTGGAACTGGATGCCATTTGTGACCCATTGGATCACAATATCACTGAATCACAGGTGTACGGAGTAAAGTAAGATGCAAGAAGAATGGAAAAAGGAGCAAGGGGTCAAGTTATGGAGTGCTGATGAACAATAAATTTTATATTAGATCATAGAGATAATTGGGAGCCACTGGAGTTTATTGTTGTTGTTTGTTCTCAAAGAGGACGAATACATCAGGAAGGGGGTATCATGAGTTGCTTATAGTTCATTGAATTTAAGTAAGAGAGAATGGTACAAAATCACCAGCCTCACTCTCTCCTACAGAGCCATCTGGATTCAGTGACAAGATATAGATCGGTAATACTGAAGAGAGCCATGGTTGCAGTAGGAGACTTTGACCTTTTTAAGCTGTTTTTTCCCAGATTTCAGTTTGTCTGAAGTTCATTCAGTGATTAAGACTAGTTGCATCCAGGCGCATCTCCAAGCATCTTGCTCTATATCTGGTCACTGGACCCAGATGTCTCTGGAGGGGAAAGTGAGGCAGATTACCTTGCACAGCCCTCTTCACTCAAATCCAATTTACTTGCATGTCATAGCATCACTTCCTTGATGACATGGGTTTCTTTGAGAGAAGGACAAACAACAAGACTAAGTAAAAATGAGGCAAAGAATGGCTTCTTTTTCCTAGTCAAAAAAAAAAAAAACTGAAATAAAATCAATCTGGGAGGGGAAGACCCTCAGGGTTTCTGGCCAAAACAGAAGCAATTACTATTTATACTCACTCTGAGCACAATGACCAAGTGAGGCTTGAGCTAGAACTCATAGTTAGCCTACCAGGGTGATTTGGGTTTAAGGGATGGACCATAAAAAAGAAAACCAGAAAACGCAAAGATATCTTGCTAGGTTTCAGAGATCAAAATTTTCATTCCTTTGGGAAGAGCGCCCACAGGTAGGAGTATGATTCCCTATGTGGACAGAGAAAAGAGTGAAAGGAGGGAGAGGAGAAGAGGAAAGGAAGGAAGGAGTTTATTTAACACAGAAGTGATATACTCAAACCAGTAGAGAAAGGGATGGGTATGGATTTGTTAAGTTTAGGATCTCTATGAGATATCCATTTGGCACTTAAAGATACAAGACTCGAAGTCAGGAGAGAAGTTAGGATTGTACAAATACATTTGAGAATCATCCTTCTAGAAATGATAACTAAATCCATGGGAGCTGATGAGATCACTAAGTGAAGTAACAGAGAGAGAGAAGTGAAAAGGGAGAAAGAAAGAGCTTTGAGGACTCTTTCCTCCAAAGGGGAAAATCACAAAGGAACTCCATGATTGACATTCCTAAAAAGTAATTAGACAAGTGGAAGAGAAACAGGAGAGAAATATTACAAATTCTAGAGAGAAGAAATTATCAAGGTCAGCAGTGTCAAGGTTAGGAGAAAAGTCAAGAAGCATTAATGTTGATAAAGGCTACTACACTTGGCAATTAAGAAATGACTGATAACTTTGGAGGGATACCAGAATTCTTCCCTACTACCTTTGTTCTTAGTGTTTTTTTTTTCCTCTACCCCAAATTGCCATTTATTTACTTGTCTGCTTATATATTGTTTCCCTTTAGCAAACTGTAATTACCTGAAAGACTGAAGGACTAGACTAGTTTTTATTTTGTGTTTCTACCCACTTTGCCTTGTACGTTGTAGGTGATTAATAAATTCTAGTTGGATTTTATTGTATTAAATTCTGCAAACTGATAATTGCCAAGGAAATCAAAGAACTATTTTGCAGAGCTCCATTAATTTCAATTCAGAAATGGTATGTTCAACTATTTCTGCAACAAACCTTTTTCTTAATAGTTTGGCAAACACAATTAAGCTTTGTCAATGGAAGAAGAGGAAATAAACAAGTATACTGCCTGATGTTACTAAAATCCATCACCAACTCTCAATTAGCTTTGCTAATGGAGACAAGTGTCATTGAGATATTGACATAATCTGCTTGGAGTGGAAGCTTGTTCATCAACCCTTTGTGATAGCTACTAAACATCTGAGCAATTTTTATCATGAATTTTATCTTGTTTCTTTTTGCCTGCAGATATTCCAGTGTAGATGCTAATGAGTAGTAATAATGCATCCAAGGAAGTGGTTTAGAAAGAAAACCCCTAAATATACTTATAGTCTAAAATTGGTTAGCTTAATTGATTAGTTCCCTTGAGCTTCCTTGAAATAAAAGTCCTAGACACTACCTATTTATATGTTCCAGTTAGTTTTGTTTCATTTCATACCCATATATTAGACTCTTAGTCATTGCCTGAACAAGTTAAACTATATTTTCTATTCACCAGAGAAATTAGGAAAAATAATATAGATCAATCAATTAAATGTATTATCACTTTTCACAGTCCAAAATATACTCCACTGACCACCACTGTGTGTTGGTCACATGTATTATCTTCTGCTATTATAAACTATGCTACTATAAACTATTTGAGGACAGGTATGATCTTAATTTCTTGTAGTTCTACCTCAAGTGCTTAGCACCATTCCTGGCCTGTGGTAAGCATTTAATAGATATTTTTTCATTTATTAATGGAATAGCAAATTCCTTCCTCAGAAGATATAGATAGATAGATAGATAGATAGATAGATAGATAGATAGATAGATACATAGATAGATAGATACATAGATAGATATAATCTACATGTATCTATAGCCTTTTTCTCTCCTTTTCAGTATTCACATAAAACAAATCGTGCAACATTGTCAATCCCCAAATTGTAAATGTGTCTCTATAATTGCCTAATCAGCTGAGACTAAAGAAGTAAGGGTTATCCAAAATTAGAAATGATGATTTCTATTAATAGCAATAACCAATAGCATGACTACAGAATTTCATTTTTTTTAAATCACAAGAAAAAATATTTCTAAGAAGATTAACCCTTTTCTTCATTAGGGCAAGCTAGATGGCACAATAGATACATTACTAAGTCTAAAGTCAGGAAGAGTCTTCATGAGTTAAAATCTGTCCTCAGACACTAGCTTTGTAACTCTGAGCAAGAAATTAAACCTGTTTACCTCAGTTTCATCATCTGTAAAATGAACTGGAGAAGGAAATGGCAAACCAGTATCTTTGTTGGAAAAAAAACAAAATGGGCTCATAAATTAGACATGACTGAAAAAAATGATTAAGTAACAATAAAACAGAGATTAATGCTTCTTACAGTATTTCCCAGGCAGGTTCTTTTTTTGCAAAGAAAGTGACTTTCAGATTATTTAATGCTATCAGATTATTTAAAAATATAACTCTATACTTTTTCATGTACCTCCCTAACTTGCACACACACAATTTAAAAGGTGGTAGGATAATAGAATTAGAACTGGAAGGAAATGTAGAAGTCTTTAAGTCCAAATCCCTAAATTTATGGATGAGGAGACTGGGGCCCTGGGGTCAAAGAGCTAATAAGTATCTTAGGAGGGATTTGACTCCAAATCTAGCAGTCTATACACTATATGGGGTAATAATTTTCCAGTGCTAATATGAATAGCTTTTATTTCTCCTTGGAAATAATGAGAGGCCTACAAAGGGCAGAGAGTTGTGAGATAGAAATCCAGATCAGCACAGGAGGTGGTAAAAACATATTACTTGAAGATTACTATAACAAGAAGTGAATAGCTGTGTTCTCCATTTAGTTCTCAAGAAACACATGGTCTTGCTTCTAGTAATAACAATAATGTTCAATACTTTCTTCTAAAGCATGATTTCTTGTATTATTTTATGATCCCACAACATGCTATGAGGTATCTATCATAGTGAGGTAGCCAGAGCCAGGTAGAATTATCTTCAAAGCACCTATAGAAAGAATGGAGTATAAAGAAAATGCTTTATCTTCATTTTATGTAGATATAATTAGAAATGGGTTGATGGCATAAACATTTTATTAGTACTTACTATTTGCCAGGCATTGTGCTAAGTGCACAAATATTGTGCCATTTTTTATGCAAGTACTAAAAACTCCATGTATAAAAGGGTGTCCTTTTTGAGTGAAATGTTTCTGCTAATTTGAAAAATGTTTTCTTTTCCAAGAAAGATGAAAAATTAATAACAGAAGGCAAAAGTCCACTTTGGAACATGGTTTCTTCATAATGAAACAACATCACTCTAATGTTAGACTTCTCAGCCTCACCCTCAGGGCTAGAACTTACACAGGGCTAAGGCAATGAAAAGGCAAAGCAGAAACTGTGGTTTCCAAGAAGTAGCCCATGGCAGTTTTTTTCAAATCCAAGTTATTCCTAAATGAAGTCAATAGTGATAATGTATGTACTGGCCTTTTTGGGGAGTGTTAGCTATGAATCTCATGATACATGAAAGATCCACTCTGAAAATAGTGCCTTGTCTGGAGTTACTTCTGTTCCATACCTACTACTTAAAAGAGAAGAGCTTCCTGAAGTTAAAGGCAAGCCCAATTTGAGTAGCTATTTTGATGTTAAGCTATCTGAAGGATACACATTTCCTATCATTAAAGTATGAAGGAAGCAAAGGAGCTGATTCTGAACTTTGGTCCCTTAGCAATTGAGAAAGATTGAATTGCTAAAGCTGCAAAAAGAGAAGTGTTGATTTGACTGTAAGAGCACATAAATGGGAGTGTTTTCAAAGAGTGGTTTTGAAATCATCTCACTCATCTAGGTGAAGAGGAAAAGATGTACCTTTGGGCTATGAGAAACTCCTCAGAATCGCAATACCAGCCATGCTAGAAAATAATGAGAAAAGGTACAACTTTCCTTTAAATGGGAGCTAAAGAAAATATAGATTTTCTTTAACTAGAACAAAAAATATTTGGAAGATTGGAGTGAGAATGTTATCTTTAAATGATATTCCTGAAGTATGACATTCTATGCTGTGCTGCACTTTCATTTTTTCCCTTTTTAAAAAAATTTTAATAATATTTTATTTTTTCAAATACAGGCAAAGATAGTTTTCCTTATTTTACCAGTATGATAGCCTTTCCACCTCTAGTTTCTTTTTCATATTATCAAAGTAATATCAAATTATACCCCCATTCTTTAAGTATACCCATAGTAGAAATATAGTTCTCAAGAGTTTTCCTTTTTACCTTTTTATGCTTCTCTTGTGTTCTGTGTTTGGAGGTCAAAATTTTTGTTTAGCCCTGGTCTTTTCATTAGAAATAGGTGAAATTCATCTATATCATTAAATGTCCATCTTCTTCCCTGGAAAATAATGCTCATTCTAGATGGATAAATTATTCTTAGCTGTAATCCAAGTTCCTTTGCCTTTTGTAATATCTGATTCCAGGTCCTTCGATCCTTCAATGTGGGGGCTGACAGATCTTGTGTGATTCTAATTACAGTTCCTCTGTATTTAAATTGTTTCTTTCTAGCTGCTAGCAATATCTTTTCCTTGGTGCCACAGTCCTGAAATTTAGCCACGATATTCCTTGGGGATTTAATTTTGGGGTCTCTTTTGGGAGGTGATCAATGAATTCTTTTGATGGTGATTTTGCCTTCTGATTCTAAAACATCAGGGCAGTTTTCTTTCAAGATTTCCTGGAAGATAGTATCTAGATTTTTTTTTTCATTATGGCTTTCAGGAAGTCCAATAATCCTTAAATTGTCTCTCCTAGGTCTATTTTCCAAGTCTGTTGTTTTTCCTAGGAGATATTTCAGATTTTCTTCTATTTTTTCATTTTTTTGTTTTTGTCTGACTGATTCTTGGAGTCTTATTGAGTCATTCATTTGCATTTGTTCAATTCTAATTTTTAATGTATTAATTTCTTCGATTACCTTTTTTAGCTCCTTTTGTAACTGGCCAGTTTGTTCATTGCTTACTTTTTCCATTTCACCAATTTTGTTTTTCAGTAAATTGGTGTCTTTATCAAATCTCTTTTGGAGAGCTTCTTGTACGGATCTCAATTCATTTCCCCATTTTTCGCCTAACTCTTTTGAGATTCTTTATGCAGTCTTCCAGGAAAGCCTTGTGAAAGGGGGACCAGCTCATGACCTCCTTTGTGGCTTTTTCTGATCTCTTTGGGATAAAGCCCTAATAGAGATGCTGATGGATCAAAGGGTGCGCACAATTTGATAGCCCTTTGGGCATCGTTTCAAATTGTTCTCCAGAATGGTTAGATTTTTTTCACAACTCTACCAACAATGCATTAGTGTCCCAGTTTTCCCGCATCCCCCTCCAACATTCATCATTATTTTTTCCTATCATGTTAGCCAATCTGAGAGATGTGAAGTAGTACTTCAGAGTTATCTTAATTTGTATTTCTTTAACCATTGGCTCTAAAAAAAAATTTTTTTCCCCAGCTTTCTGCTTCCCTTCTAATCTTGACTGCTTTGGTTTTATTTGGCTGCACTTTCATTTTGCAGCATTCCCTAAGTAGGAGAAAATAAGGAAACAAGAATTAGTAATTACTATGTAAAAGGAATTGTGTTAAGAGCTTTATAAATATCATCTCATTTGATCCTCACTACAATTGTAGCAGAGGTAGGTGCTGTTATTATCCCTATTTTACAGGTATGAAATGTGAGGCAAACAGATGCTAAGTCGTGTGTCCAGAGTCACATAGCTAGTAAGTGTCTGAGAATGAATGTGTACTCAGGCCTTCCTTACTGAAGGCCCAGTGCTCTATTTACTGTATTTGACTGAGCCTGTATTTGACTTGAGGTAAATAGAGCATGTGGTATCATGCAAAGAGAACTGGCCTAAGACTCAGAAAATCTGATTTCAAATCCTGACTTGTTATCTGACTTACCATATTCTTCTGTAATAGGTAATAGTTTTTCTTTTAAAAACTGATTTGCAAAACATACTTTCAGCCAAAGACTTGAGAAATTAATTCTTCCCCCCCACAAATCCAGATAAGCCCCCTTTCTTCTTTTAAATTTCTCATCCCTATTACCTTATGACTTTTTTCTTCTACTAACTCTCACTTTGTTATAACTTTTATATACACTTTTTCTGTTTCTTCTTCTCAACTGCTGAGCATTCCTGAAAAAAAAAGATAAAATCATCATTATGGGTATACTATAAATAGTGAGATATATTCATTAATTTCAACTGGTCCTTCCTTACTACATAGGAATCCTTTTTAAAAAATAAATTTTTTCACAATTATATCTAAAAACATTTCTAACATTTTTAAAGTTCTGAATTCCAAATTCTATCTCTTTCATCCCCTTTTCCCTCCATAGGAATCCTTTTTAAAAAAATCTTATTGACACTCTAACACTCCACATGATGTTATTTTTCCTTTCCACCAGCCGACAATCCTATATGTTTCTCCATCCATTCTTAGCAAATGAGTTTACCTCCTACTTTTACTAAGAAGATTGAAATCTAGGGCAAGAGTCTTCAATTCTTTCTTCCCTTCTTTTAAACTTTTCCATGTCTTTAGCTGTCCTCTACTTCCGTCCAGTTTTAAAGAAAGCCTCCTTACCACTCACTTCTTAATCCTTTGCAATCTAGCTTCAATACGGAAATGCTATTGAAATTGATCTTTCAAATGACCTCTTCGTCATTAAACCTTGAGGAATTTTTTTTGTGTTCTATTTCTACTTTTCTATTATGTGATACTATGGATTCTAAGTTTCAGGTTATAACCTCTGAGGTTTCTTCCAATTATGATATTCTGTTAATCTTATATGTCAATAATAATGAAAACTTAAAATGTTTACCAGCTGTGGGAAGTTGAACAACTCACTTAACCTCTCTAACTCAGTTTCCTTCTCTGTCAAATGTGTATAATAGAACCTACTTCTTAGGTGGTGTTGTAAGGATAAAATAAGGTGATTTTTAAACACTATATAACCATTAAGATGCTATATGAATGTGATGATGATGTTGATGATGATATAAACTTCTTGAGGGTAAGGATGGTATCAAATGGACTAGTTCTGAGATAGGGAGTTTCTTTTAACTGCCACATCAAAAAGGAAAAAAAAAAAACAAATATTTCTGTGGACCTAGAACTAGTCAGCTTAGGTCTGCAGAAATAGTCTATTTAGAACACTAAAACATTTTGACAGATTCTGAGGTTTTACTTGCTTGCCTATCATGAAACTCTTCACAAAGCAAATAACAAATACTTGCTGAACAGACTAAATTGAGATCCTCAGCAATGAAAAAATTATATAAATGAATGCTTTGCTAACCAATGTGTTTAAAAAGGTATCTTCTGGTTAACTGTGTGCCTTTTGTATCATAGTTGAGCAGTTGCTGATTGTTTTTTTCATTGTCATGGGAATGGATTTACACCAATTTCCCCCATAGACTCTCAACATTGATGAAATTTATGGTAGCAGGAGAGAGAAATCTACTGGCACATATGAAGATGGAATCTGAACTTGGCCTTATTCTTAATGTTCTAACCAGTTAGGCTAACTGGTTGCATACTCATTTAAAAAGGGGGTGGTGGTGGAAGGAGATTTTGAACTTCTATCATTTTTCCTAAGAATTTTCAAATATTTATATGAAATTTAGAATGTGTTAGTAAACTGTCACCTCTGCAGTGTTGTCTACTTAAGCCCCAAGTGGATCTTCACTAATTATCATTCTTTATAACATCTTTAATTCACCTAGACTAAGAGTAAAACTTAAATAGAAACTGATCCCTGGGGGTCACATCCTAACTTAGAAAACCTCAATTTAACATCATCTATTCTGCATTGTATTTTTATTTATTTTGTGAAACATTTCCCAATCACATTCTAATCTAGTTCCCTCTATACATGGAATTTTGGGTAGCACTTACTGGCCAAGGGATTGACACTTTTTAATCTAGACCACTAACTATAAGCTTGTGTATTTGTGGGGTGGGGGGTGAGCTTCCATCTTCCCTCCTTTACACAATAACATGACCTCTGTTCTCATTCACAAGGAAAAACATCTCCTGTTTTGAAACCATTCTCCTCACTTCCCATTCAGTTGTTATTTCCATAATATTGCTCCAAACTGCACTTTGTAAAATATGCTCCTTTCTTTTTGAGTGGTTGCTCCTTTTCTTTCCAGGAGTCATTGTATTTGATTGCAGTCTGGAAATCAAGTGTTCATAATATCTTTACTAAATTTCAATTTTTCCTGGATATGACAATCAAGTCTGGTGATATCATCTTTTTTTTTTTCTGAGTCAATTGGGGTTAAGTGACTTGCCCAGGGTCACACAGCTAGGAAGTGTCTGAGATCAAATTTGAACTCAGGTCCTCCTGATTTCAGGGCTGGTGCTCTATCCACTGTGCCATCTAGCTGCCCCCATCTTTTCTCTTTATTTTCAGTAATATCAGTTATTCCTTTATAAATTCCAAAAAAAACTAAATGCCATTATTTTAGTTCATTTTTTTAATTGATTCCAGAATCAATTAAAGAGTTATGTACTCATAACTCTTAAATTTTAAAATAATCTATTCTTCAGAGGCCCACCTCTGAAACAACAAAATCATGTTCTTCTAATCTAGTTTTTAGTCTTTGAATAATTCAAACACAGAGATGTTATCACAATCCCCATAGCATTCTATTGGGATGGGAGCCAAGTAGGATCTATATTATTTTAAGACAAATAGAAGGCTTTTTCTCCCTCTTGATCTCATGTTATTATACCTTACATAAAATTGAAACTCTTGGAAGTGCTTCCCTTAACACAGCTCTATATTTTTTCTTAAAATAATACTAGCATATTAAATATTAAACATTAATTAAATATTAAAAATAATAACATGTAGTGTTCTGAGGTTTACAAAACACTTCACAAAAATAAACTTCTTTTATCACTACAATCCTGGAAAATAAATGCTATTATTATCCCCATTTTACAGATGAGGAAACAGAATTTAGGTAACTTATGTAGGGGCACACAGAATTCAAGTGTTCCTAATTCCAAACTCAGCATTCTATCTACTACACTCATTTGTCCACTATCTGACTTCCTTTTGGAGGAAGGGGAGAAGGAAGCCAGAGGATGAGGAAGGAAAGAAGAAAAAGAAGAAGGAAAGATGGAAGATAAAGAATTTTAGGCTTATGGAATTTTCATTATTTTATCAAGAAATGAATATAAAATTGAAACTTAAATGTTCTTAATTCTCCATAAATTTAGCCACTCTAATAAAACATCTTTCATTTTTTCACTACAGATTTTATTATGTTGTGTTTATTATCATGTATTTACACATTTGTTTTATCGATGTTTTTTGCAGCTTCTTGGGGGTGGAGATTGAATCTTGTCTACCACATATAACTCCACCTAGCACAAAATTCTCCACACACCGTGAACACTCAATAAATATCACAGATTTAATGTCTAACTGACAAAAAAAAATCCATTAACAAAGAAGAAAAAGAAAAGTCTCTCTGGGCTGAGCTGTTCTTTTCTAACAAATGAATGCCTCCTGAATAGGATTACTGGTCATTGCACACAAAAACCACTACACTAAAGTAGCCAGAATTTTCACAATTTGTCATTTATATTCAATATGAAATGTTGTACTCTGATTAGGGTCAGTCCCCATGTGTTGGAAAAGTGAGAATCTAACTCACTAAGGCTATGAGCTTTCAATATAAGTGCTTACTAGAGAGACAAGCTACAGCCTGAGTTTCATATAACTAGCTAGCTAGCTTTTGAAAGCCAGGTTGAATAAGGAATTTGTTAATATCTGATTTGCCTGTGCCTACTATAATTGGACAAGATTTTTTTTTCCTTCTGAAAAATAGCATAGCATAATAAAAAGAGTACAGCTGAATTAAGAGTCAGGAAATCTAAGTTCTTGTCTCATCTCTTGTCATAAATCATTGGTAGTAATTATGCATTTATGTAATGTTTTAAAGCTTACAAAAGTTCTTTTTGTATAACCCTATGAAGTTAGGTAAAATATACTCTACCCAGTACTTTACAGTTGATGAAACAGGCACAAAGAAGTAAACTATCTCAATTCTGGTCTTACTAGTAATAAGCATGTCATTTCCAGTTCTAATGTTCTTTTCACTTAGACCTTACTGAGTTTTTCAGTCTCTTAAGTCTTCATTCCCTCAACTATAAAGTAAGTGGTCAGATTAGATGAACTATTTTTCCCTTTGTAATTTTAAGAAATTGTGATTCTATTTTTCTCATAATTCTAGTCATTTTAAAATATCTGTTAATGAGCTTTTCTAATGGCTTACTGCCTTTTTAGCCAATTCAGCTATTCATTTATCAGTTGGGGTGTGTGTGGGGGGAATTGACCCATCCTTTTAAAATATAAACCTTTTCTTATTTTTCAGGATGATACAGGATATTCACTTCTATTAAGGGTCAGGCAAATGAAATAAATCTTCATAAGGTTGGAATAACTTAGATATTAAGGTAATTGAAAATTGGCATGTAAAATTTTCAAAGCAAGCTTAAATTGCTACTGTTTCTCTAGTATGATTTTACACTGAGATTTAGTGGCTTTAGTTTTATGGAATTAGTAGCCCTACCATTTCTTTTTAAATGTGATTTTCTATCTCAGCAGACTATAATAATGTTATCTTACAGTAAGGTTTTAAGATTACCTGAATAATATCAATATTAAAATATCAAAAAATACCAACAAAAAATGCATTACAAGATTAATAAGAAAGTTACTTCTCTAAAACCCTTAAAAGTAGAATCCTTGGACATGGAAGGATTCACTTATAGAGTGCAAGGGTCCATGAACTTGGACAGGAAAAAAAAATTATATCCTTTCTTTCATAAACTTCTAATGGAAATTTAGCATTTCCTTCATTTATTTAAAGTTATTTTTTAGAAATCTAAAGAGATCTGTGAAACCAAAAAAAGTTAAGAATCATATCCCCAAAGAAAGAAAAGTAATATAGATAACTCCATTTCATGTGAAGAAACTGAGTTTTGAAAAGGCAAAGTAACATTTACTTGATCAATATAACTAGTGTAGAAACAAGACTGAAATCTCTGATACACAGTCCTGTGCTTTTTCTACAATGCCACATGGTTCTCACATTCACCCTTAAAGAAAATGTTACTAGTGTGCTATGTATGGGCTAAGGAGCTCTCACTACTCACCATCACCACTACCATCACCTTTATCCCCTTAAAAGCCTCCAATGTTTCTGTAAAAGGTAAACTATATATTTAAAGAGAAACCTAAAGAGACTATGAATTGTAATGATAAGTACATTGGACTTTAAGGCAGGAGAGATTTGGATTCAGATACTTCAACATTTAACTTTCTGAACATGTTAAATGATCATAATGGATCATAGCTGTTCACAGGTGGATCTCATTACTGATCTGTATAGAAACTTTGACTATTCCTATTTCTAACCTGTACCAATTCTCCCCTCTTTATTCTGTTGCTTTCCACTTCCTGGGAGCTCATCCTGAAACCAATGCTATTCATTCAAATCATTTATACATATTCCAATGAAGTTCAAGAAAATCATGCATTTCTTTAAAATCAAAAGAATTGTCACTAACTGAAAATAGGAAGTTCAAGTATTTAGAAAAAAAGCAAAATAGTATTGCATAGTTATGCTACATAAAAGTTTGTACTGTATTCTATACTGGTAAAATGTGTCTATTTGTTGAAAAGTACCTGTCTCTTTCTGCAGGAGAAGTATCCTGGGCATAGTAGATAGAATATCGATTGGCCTTGGAATTGATCAATAAACTTTTAATAAGCACTTACTATATGCTAAGCACTAGAAGTAAGCTCTGGAAGCAGGAAGATGAGTTCAAAGCCCATTTCTGGCATTATCTGTGTGACTCTGGACAAGCCATACAGTCTTGATTGTCTTTATCTTTATAGAACTCAGATTCCCTGAGCTCAAATGATTCACCTTCCTTAACCTCCCCCAGTAGCAAGGATTACAGATCACCACGACATCTAGTTTTAGCTCCTTTATTTTACAGATGAGAAAACAGATGAGGGACTTGCCCAACATCTCAGAAACAGCTGGAATTGAAAGGTTTTCTGGTTTCAAATCCAGTCCTACACCATATTAAGACTTTGAGAATCATATGAGTTGTGTATAAAACACTCTGCAAACTCTATAATGTTAGTATTACTGGGATTTAAAAGGACTTGAGAGTATAAGTATGAAGTAAAATAGAGGAAGAGAAATCTCCCCACCTAAGCTTCACATCACCTTCCATCTGAATTTACATTCAGTTCTCCTTTTCTTTTGCTAAAATAGAAAAAAAAGAAAAAGAGTCAGTCCCTAGAGGAAGTGCAGAACTAAATGCATAAGGATCTGGGGGAGGGGCCAGAGGAGAAAAGAAGGAAGCCATTATTTCAGGCCTTCTGCTAGGGTGACAAAATTCAATTACCGTTTCATTAGCAGGCATCCATGAACCTTGGTCATAGTGGTGTCATTCAGAAAGAAAACATTAGCACACCACTACTGGTTCTCTTTGAGCAGTGTTTCTAGGGCTTTTGTGAACTATACAAATTAGTTCATATAACTGATGACAATGGCTTGTGAGTATAGATTAATTAGAAATATCTCTAATCCCATTTGAAATATATTTTTTCATTAAAATAATGAAGACTAATAATTATAATCTGTAAACAGAATGAATAAATCCTTCCTCAAGTAAGACCTAATTCATATGATTTTTGCTAAGTTTTCAAAACTTGGTTGTCTCAACATGTACCAACTAATGGAGTCATTCTTTTTTTCCATTTTGGCTTGCTACAAGTCAGCAGAACTTGATATTTACATCAATGCTAACACACTTCCAGAGTATGTTGGCACAACCATCTCTTAATTGCTTTAAATGATTCTCTGAATGTAAACAGTGCCATCTCACTATCCTAGGGTAGGTAAATAAAAATAAGTGACAGAACTATAATTTCATACAGCACTCCTGCTTAAGCAACTTTCACTACAAGTCAACCTATTTCTAATTTAATAAATAAACTATAAGAAATTGCCTTGTCTAAAGTTAAGTAATTTGTTCAGAGTTACACAGGTAGTATCGGAGGTGAAATCATGTCTTCCTGCTTCCAGATCTGACTTTTAGCACTTAGTACAGTGCCTGGAACACAATAAATACTTATTTAAATGCTTGTTGACTGACTGATTAACTAAACTCAATCAATAGTCTATCTACTATGCCCAGGATGTTTCTCTTACAGAAAGAATTAGGTACCTTTTTAACATATGAACATATTTTACATATATGGAACATAATACAAACATATTCCTGGAATATCTACATAATTTGTAACATTTTGCTATTTCTAAATACTTTTATTTTCAGTTAGTGACTTAATTTTTTTTAATTTTGGAGAAAAACATGATTTTTCCAAGCCTTAATAGAATGTGTATAATGGAGCATCATTATTGCCTTTTCTATTTATTCTGAGTTCATCTATTGTTTTTATTTACATCATCATAATAAAACAAGTAGCATTAATCAAGTACCTCTTATGTATCAAGGATAACGGTAGGTGCTAAAATAAAGACAGAAACCTCATGGGGCTTACATTTGACCTAATCATTGCATTTATTTTTTTCCTGTATTGTAGTTACTTTGTGCTACATCAATTTATAAAATCTTTCCAAGTTTTCCTGAATTCATTGTAATCATCATTGGTTACAGTTACAGTGGAAAAATTATTTTCTATTACATTCATATATTACTTTATACAATTAATCCTCAATCAATGGGTAGTTTCCAGTTTTCTGCTAACAGAAAAAAAAATTTATATAATGTGATTTCTTTCGTTCATCTCTTTAGGGTTAGGTGTCTAGCATAGGGATCTCTGGGCAGTTTAGTCAGTATTTTAACAAATACTGTTCCAAAGGGTTTTTCAGAATGGGCTGGACTGACTCACAACTCTACCCAATAATGTATTTGTGTGTCTACCTTCCTCTTCACACCCTCCAATATTGACTATTTCTATTATTTATCATTCCTACTCATTTGATGGTTTATTTTGCAAAATTATTTGAAACATTTTTTTCATATGGTTTCACTCAGCTTGCATTTCTGCCTTTGAACATATCTTGAGCATATCCTATCTAGTGGGGATTATGTCTTTATTTTAAAAGAAAAAATTTAAAACAATGATTTGTCCTTATGGTAAATGAAGGCAGATATTAAAATTTCCTCATTGTATTTGCTGCTTAGAAAACTCATAAGCTTTTCTAGTTTCTACAGCCAACTGTTTTGAAAGGATATCCAGATGTTCAGAATAGAATCTTCCTCTACCTTTGCAAAAAGATGGACAGGAATGATAATCAAATGATATTTATGTATTATGCTTTCTTAACATGTGTGTACTGTCTCTTAGGGATATAGAGAAGCTTCCATTTCTTAGCATATTATCATGATTTATTTGTTCATATATTGGTTTTCTAAAAAAAAAATGTGCTATTGCCTAAAGAATTTAGGTGATGGTAATTCTTCCCATTAGAAAAGGCTGGAGAAAAAAATCTTTATCAAATTATCATAAGAAGGTTAGATTCCTTAGTTTCAGCATATTGTAATAGGGGAAATGCTGGCCTGCAGTCTACTGCTGACTTTGCACCTGGGACTACCTTTATGAGTTTAGACCATTAAAAGCAAGATACCTATTAACAAATGAGAAAGCGTTATAGATAAGGGGCAGCATATAGGCTTTGTCTGGATCTCAGTCTCCTCAACTGCAAAATGATATACTGTACTGGATGATCTCTAAGGTCCTTTCTGATTCTAACATCCTATGATTGTCTAACAGATTAGGCAAGCAAATGAATACAATAAGAATTTGGGACCCAGAGAACTAGGAAAGGTTTATTTTGCATCTGTTTGCAAATGACATTGCAGTTGATGTACCATTAACAACAGCTGCTATAAGGACAATCATAACCCAGAAACAGTGATTTTGGGCTTACAACCATACAACATTAGTTGTAAGTGACCTGAAAAAAATAAAAACCTGAGTTCTTATTGAGTGAATAACATAAGGGCTTTGGTTTAATGATAAGGAACATTGGGCCTTGTAGTCATGCTGCATACTGATTTTATCTGCTGAATGTTAATTCAGAGCAACTTACTTTTTTTTCCACTGCATTGCTGTGTCCAGTGAACCCCCAGGAAAGAATTAAATATATTTGTTATATATTGAAACCATGCAGGGCAAAATATACATTTGACAATATTAATTGTTTTTTTTTTCCTTTTATCTTTAAACTGATGCTACTTGGGAAAGCAAAAAGCAATTGTCACATAGCCAGGCTGGTATCATAATAGTTTATCAGCATCACCATACTATAAGTATGAATAATATAGTTCCTATAGCTGTGACACTTTATGTCTTTAGGTTTATCAGATAATAATTCTACATTTCTACATCTACAAACTTTACATAGTGTTTGACATTGCCATTGACTGAAATAATGTCAATTATTAGGAAGTATTTTATGAGATGTCATGGGTTGGAAATGCCTAGCAGTAGTGAAAATAGACACAGATATTTTCAGAGACATAATTGTCAAAGGGATGACTGATGTATTCATGAATTTTTATGGTCATTATATGCATTTTTAAAATACCATGTGGAAACTATGCTCTATATGTTGCTCATTTATTTCTATTCGGGGGGAAATTAGGTGATGCAAAAACAAAAGATGTCAGTAAAAAGTATATTTTGGTAAAAATGTCTATTTCTATATGAACAGGGGCAGGAGTGTTTCTGCCTTGGGAGACAGGGATTAGAAAAATAAAAAGTACAAAGCACCTGTTCTCCAAACACTGAGGATATGGAATTGGATATGTCCTTGGTATTTAAATGAAAGTCCTATATCCTCTTAAACAAATCAAATTCATACATGTCAGTTACATCCCAAAATGCTATGGGTGAATATATAACTGGAACAAAACTTTTATATAGAGAATGTATTTTGGGCCCAATATTGAGACCATTTGGTGGCAAATATGGTACTTGAGGTCCTAATCTTTTTAAGACTGGGCAAGGCATCTAAGAGAAGATAATCTTTGCCTATGGTCTCAGTCTATTCAGTGTCATAGTATCTGAGATCCTTATATACTGTGGAGCAAGACAATGTTTATGATTTATAGACCTATTTACAGCATCATAGAATTTGAGAACTAGCTGGGATCCAAAGTACACTTTAAATTTATACATATTATCATAGTATAAGGAATAAATTATTGCTTTTTTATTCTGCTCTGTCATTACTTCACATAATGAATAGTGAACTCTGATCCAGCAAATATCAAAACTAACCATCTTGTTCACCAATTCCATTTCTGTTCAGACAATCCAATTACTGGTTCATATCCCTTAGTCTACAGGTCTCCTGTGTGTTTCATGTCTCTAGTTGCCTAGCTTTTCTTATAATTCTCTGTCCTGATGCCTATATAAAAAGCAATATCTCGGATCATTATTGACTGGGATATAAGGTTGATTTTCCTGAAATGACACTATTTATAAGTTGTTGGGTACCCTCAATGTTGTGTCCGTTCCATATTTTTAACGTCTTTTTTCCACTTTTCCTTTTTTCACCAGATGTCAAAGAAACCTCTGGAGATTTAATATCTCTAAGAGTCCTACAGATGATTCTGTCATCTCCCTGCTTAGAGGGCTCTTCTGGCATATATTAAATATTTGATTAATCTACAGCTGGTTGTTATCCTTTCTATCAACTAGCTAGATTCTTGAAGTTATAATGCAGTTCCAAAGGGAAATGTGTTTGGGAGGGAAGTAAATTATGTATATGTGAAAATAACTTCTACATTTTCCCATTGTATAAATATAGAATTAGTAGACTACATAAATTCCTGAGAAATAGTAACCCTATTTTAATTATCAAATTACAATCAATCCCTGTCTCTTACATTTAAAGTAGGATGTAAAAGAAATTCTTTAGATTAATTCAGCATTGTTCCATGTATCAAAAATCAATTATTTTTATGTCTACCAAAAATCCCTTAATAGGAGAAAAAGGTATTGAATCGAATGGAAAACAATTAAAATGACTGAAGTT
This sequence comes from Myrmecobius fasciatus, assembly GCA_023553655.1. Taxonomy (NCBI): domain Eukaryota; kingdom Metazoa; phylum Chordata; class Mammalia; order Dasyuromorphia; family Myrmecobiidae; genus Myrmecobius; species Myrmecobius fasciatus. The sequence goes on from JAJPUD010002977.1 coordinate 112,282, forward strand.
AAGAGGAAAAGATGCTATGGAGAGCTAAGTGGTTCAGCTCCTCCCATGATCTCTTGGCTAGATCATTTGTCTGGAAAAGAAGACTAAGCAAGTCTTGAAATGATCAATTCTTTATCAACAAAAAGATTTCAACAGGTTGGAACAATGAATTAGGCCTAGAAGTCCTGAACTTATCATTTAAAAAATCAACTGCATATTTAATTATAATTAGCAGATAAGAGCTAATATGGCTAGAGTATATGTTTTAAAAAAAAAGAAAGAATTTTTAATGGACCTCAAACAAGTATAAGAAACAATAATAATAATTTTGAGTATTGTCTTTTGCTTTTAATTTTTAATTGATTTTATATCATTATAATTTCTCAGTGATACCACTGCTCTTCTATGCCCCTGTAGAATGCTCTTTTGTAAGAAAGAAGTACAATAAAGCAAAAAAAGTTAATGCAATTTTCTTAAGTTATTGGTTTCTCTGCTTGTATTTATATTCCCAGTATAAGCACTGCCTCGGAAAAACATGGCTAATAAATTGTTATGAAGTTGAATTTTCTTTTTATATCAACTATATTACCAATATAACCTTCTAGCCTCCCTTCGTAGAGAGTGATCCCTTATATTAAAGAACAAAAAAGAAAAAAAAAGTTCAGTAACACTAAGCAATGTATCCAGTAAGTTCAATATTATATGTAATATTCCACATCTGTAAGCCTCCACTACTACAAAAATGTGCATTTTCATATCTCTTCTTTGGAATCAACTATTGAACATTTTTATTGTATACTATTCACTTTGATTTATTTTGGTTATTTTTTCCATTTACATTGTTGTAATAATTGTGTCTTTTTTTTCTGAGTTCTACTTTCTTAACTTTGCATCATGCAAGTCTGTCCAATATATATACCATATATACCATAGCAGTTTTTCATTACATTGATGTGCAACACCTTGTTTAATCATGCCCTAATCGATAAGCATTATTTGATTTGGATTCAAGTAGTTTTCTAGTGCCAAAATATATATATATATATATATATATATATATATTTCTATAAATATCTTGGTGCATATGATTCTTTTTTTTCATTTTCTACTAGTGGGACATGTGGATCAAAGAGTATGGACATTTTTGTCAATATCCTTATATAACTTATATAACTAAATCATTTTCCAAAATAACCAGACCAATTTATACTTCTAACAGTTACAACAGGAATAAAATTCTAAGCTACATTAGGAGCAGAATAATGCTTTAAAATAATAGGCAATAATCCCACTAAATCCTGTACTAGTCAAATATTAATAAAGCTAGAAGTATAATTAACTATGTCAATAACAAGAACAATAAAAACATATGATTATATTAATAAAAGCAGAAAAAGATTTTAACAAAATATAATATTCATTTATATTGAACAAACACTAAAAAGCAAAGAATAAATGGAGTTTTTCTTTATTTTTATTTTATTTAATATTTGTTTTCTATATTTTTATAGTTGTCTTTAAAATTGAATTCCAGATTCTCTTGCTTCCTCTCACTCCCCCTCCATTGAGAATGCACATATGAAGTTATGCAAAACATTTCCATAAAAGTCATATTGCAAAAGAAAACAGATCTCTTACCTTGTGTCCCAACTCGGGGGGGGGGACCTTCAAGAAAAATAAGGTAAAAAGAAAAATACCTGTGTTTCAATCTGTTTTCAGAAACATTAGTTCTTTTTATGAGTATGGATAGCATTTTTCACCATAAGTCCTTCAGAAGAGTGTTGGATCATTGTATTGTTCTGCACAGTAGTCATTCACAGCTGATCATCCTACAACTTTGTTATTACTTTGTACATAGTACATCTCACTTTGCCTGAGTTCTTGGAGAACTTTCCAGGTTTTTCTGAGAGCATCCTACTCATCATTTCTTAAAGAATAATGATATTTCCTCATAAATACATACCATAATTTATTTAGTCATTCCCCAATTGATGGGCATTCCCTCAATTTCCAATTCCTTGCTCTAAGAAAAGAGCTGCTATATTTTTTTTACATATGGGTCCTTTTCTTTTAATCTTTTTTGGGGATTAATGCCTGGGAGTGGTATTTTTAGGTCAAAGGATATGCATGATTTTACAATCTTTTGTTCATAGTTCATATCTTTTGATTATTTATCAATTGGATAATGGCTGTTTTTTTTTATAAATTTAATTATGTTCCCTATACATTTGAGAAATAAAGCCTTCATCAGAGAAACATGTTTCAAAATTCTTTCCACAATTATTTTTGCAAAATGTATTTGTACCCTTTTTAATCTATTCTCTCTCTTCTTTCACCCACTCCCTCCTCAAAAGTGTTTTGCTTCTAACCATGTCGTCCCTCAAATGCCCTCCTTCCTATCACCCTTCCCCTTTCTCCTATTGCATTTCTCTCCTACTTTCCTAAGGAATGTATCCTTTCCTCTTTGAGTCAGTTAGGATGAGAGTAAGGTTCACTCATTTCCCTTTCTCTCCCCCTCTTCCCCTCCACTGTAAAAAAATTTTTCCTGTCTCTTTTATGGCAGATAATTTATGCAATTCTGCCTCTCCTTCTCTCTTTCTCCCAATGCATTCCTCTGTCATTCCTTAATTTTATTTTAAAAAATATTATCCCTTCATATTCAACTCACACCTGTGCCCTCTGTCTATATATAATCCTTCTAATTGCCCTAATCATGAAAAAAACTTTATGAGTTACAAGTATCATCCTCCCATATAGGAGTGTAAAGAGATAAATCTTAAATCCCTTGTGATTTTCCTTTCCTGATTGCCTCTTATGCTTCTCCTGAGTCCTGTATATGAATATCAAGTTTTCTATTCAGTTCTGGTCTTTTCATCACTAATGCTTAAAACTCATTTATTTCATTGAATGATGACCTTTTCCCCTGAAGGATTATATTTAGTTTTACTGGGTAGGTGATTCTTGGTTGTAGTCCTAGCTCAATTACTCTGCACAATATTATATCTAAGTCCTTCAATCATTTAATATAGAAGCTGCTAAATGTTATGTTACCCTGCCTCGGGCTCCATTATATTTGAATTGTTTCTTTTGGATACTTGCAACCTATTCTCTTTGACTTTGAAGTTCTGGAATTTGGCTGTAATATTCCTATGAGTTTTCATTATAGGATCTCTTTCAGAGGTGATTAGTGGATTTGTTCAATTTCAGTTTTAATCTCTGGTTCTAGATTATCAGGACAGTGTTCCTTGATAATTTCTTGAAAGATGATGTCCAAGATCTTTTTTTTGATCATGGCTTTCAAATAAACTAATAATTTTTAAATTGTCTCTTCTGTATCTCTTTTCCAGGTAAGTTATTTGAAATATTTCACATTGTTTTGTATATTTTTTTCTTTCATTTGGTTTTGTCTTATTATTTCTTGATTTCTTATAAAGTTATTAGTTGCCATTTGCTCAATTATAATTTCTAAATAATTTTCTTCAGCAAGATTTTCTACCTCCTTTTTTGCTTTTTAAGGCATTCTTCTCCTCATTAGTTTTTTTGTATTTCCTTTTTGCATCACTCTAATTTATTTTCCCAATTTCTCCTTTAGCTCTCTTACTTGATTTTCAAAATCCCTTTGAGCTCTTTCATGGCATGAAACAAATTTTCATTTTTCTTAGAGGCTTTGGATATGAGAACTTTGACTTTGTTATCTTCTTCTGAGTGTATGTTTTGTTCTTCCTTGTCACCATAGTAACTTTCTATGTTCAGAATTTTTTTTTGTTTGCTCATTTCACTAGCTTATTATTTGGCTTTTAGCTCTTTGTTAAAGTAGGGCTCTGTTTATAGAATGGAGGGTGTAATGTACTAACCTTCAGGAAGTTTGTGCAGCTGTTTTCAGAGATGCTTCTTGAGAACTTTCAGTTCAGTATAATCTTTTGGAGAAATGTGTTTGAATGACTACAAGCATTTTTTTCTACCCTGGAACTATGAGGAGGGTCCCTGCTCCATTGTGGCTATAAATTTTAATATACTAAAGCAAGTCCTTCCTCCATGTAAATGAAGAGACCTCTTTCTGACCTGGTGTTTGACTCCCTTTAATACTTAGTCTTTGGACTGAGACCTCCAGAACCCTTCACTGCTGCTGCCACCATTGTGGTCACCACTGTTACTACTATTGCAGTGGCTGCCAATTCAGTGGCTCCTATTGATGGTTCCTGATTTGCTGGTTTCCTAAGGCCCTCTCATACAAAGGAAATAAACCTTGCCTGCTGACCTTCCAAGTAATTGTTGATGTCTATGAGCTGAAAGGTCTAGAAACTATCAGTGAGGTTGCTGAATCAGAGGTCCTAAGTTTGTTCCTGGTTTGCTTGGGTCAGGGCTGTGCTGGGACTGCCTGCTCTCGGGCTCCACTGCTTTCTCACACTGGTTCAACATACCTTTTCTGTTAACCATCTAAGTTATATTCTGCTAAAAATGTTCTATTCCATCTTTTTGTAGATTCTGATGCTCTAAAATGTGTTTAGAATTTTAAAGAGTTTGGAGAGCTCAAGCAAGTCCCTACCTTTTACTCTGCCATCTTAGCTTCACCTCTCAATGGAGCTTTTCTAAAAATAAGTAGCATTTATCTAAAATAAAGAGCATGCTTTTTCAGTAACAGTTATAAATTAGAAGACTTGCCAATAAGATCAGGGGTGAAGCCCATTTTCACCACTATTATTCAATATCTTACTAGAAATATATTACATTCTTTACAAGTTTTTATTAGTATGTTCTGGTTTTTACATTACTATAGCTATATCAAGTAACATTTCTCCTCCCAGAGATCTATTCCTAAACAAACTATGTGTGTGTGTGTACGTGTGTGTGTGTGTGTGTGTGTGTGTATTTTAAACAGAGTAAAATAAATCATTGAAGAAGTCCCAAAACATGTCCAAAGTGGCTATGGACCTCCCATCTTCACAAATGGGAGTTGCGTGGTATCTTGTTATCTTTTCATTTGAGTCCTCTTGATCTTTATAAGTTTGTTATACTTACTCTTAATATGTTGGTGTATTTTTTTCTTTCCCATTTCTATTTTGCAGCTGTTGTCTTCTTGTAATATAGTAACTTCTTCTCTTGTAACATATCTTTCTATTTTGCAACTGTTGTCTTCTTGTAATCTATTATCTGCTCATTTTATATCAATTTATATAGATCTGGTTGAAACTATTGTTAAAATTAGTATCTTTGCTGATTCCCTAGGATTTTCTAAATATAAAATTAAATCATCAGGAAATAAAGGTAGCTTTGCATCTTCTTTATCAATCTATAGACATTTTATTTCTTTCTCTTATCTTATTAATGGTATTAGTACTTCAAGAAATATGGCAAATAACAGGGAGGAGAATGGACATTCTTGCTTCACTCTCATATTTTCTAAAAAATTTACATATAATTATCCATTGTATATGATGCTTGTTTTGAGTTTTATAATAGTTGTGTTTTTAAAAGGGAAAGAAGAAAAAATTAAAGGAATAAGAATAGTCAATGAAGAAATAAAATTACCATTCTTTGCAGATTTGATGGCATACTTATAGAACCCTAGAGTCAACTAGAAAATTAATTGAAACAATTAACAAGAAAAATTGCAGGATATAAAGTAAACCCACAGAAACTTCTATACCTTACTAGCAAAACCCAGTAGAAAGAGATAGAAAATAAATTCCATTTAAAATGAGCACAAACAACATAAAATACTTAGGAGTTTACCTGCCAAGACAAACCCAGGAACCATAGGATCACAATTATAAAGGACTTTTCATATAAACTTTGCCCTGGTCAGACCATATCTGTAGTTACGTATTCAGAATTGAATATATATTCTGCAATTCTGCAAACAGATTTTAGAATTTTATCTAGAAGCTCTTCAGAGAATGACATCCTTATATTGTGAAGGAATCTGAATCAATCTCATTGACTATGGGAATGTGGAATATTTAGAAGAGGGAAAAGAAGATTAGAAAGTTGTGATATCAGGGCAGCTAGGTGGTGCAGTGGATAGAGCACCAGCCCTGAAGTCAGTAGGACCTGGGTTCAAATCTGGTCTCAGATACTTCCTAGCTGTGTGACCCTGGGCAGGTCACTTAACCCCAATTGCCTTAGCAAAAAGCAAAAAAAAAAAAAGAAAGTTGTGATATTATTAAAGAAAAAAGTATTTACCCAGACTTTTAGGCATGTCTTTCAGAAACAATTTAATTTCATTTTATGTTACTTTCTTTCAAAGCATTTCTAGCTTATAGAGAGATATTCAGACATAGTTCTCAATAATGTCCAATGAGTCTTATCACTGAAAGACAATTTAAACCAACAAAGGAATCCTGATCAAGGAAAAGATACCATGTTAAAATAGGATTTGAGAATTAACATTCTAAAAAAAATAGTCCTTTCTCAGTATTTTCCCTAATCATTGCCTTATAATGATTTTTGAGGTAAACAAAAGGAAATTCTTCCTGAAATCAAGAAATTAACTTTTTCAATGAAGCAGGATGGTCAGACTTTATAACCTTAGGAGAAAGGAGAGAAAAATAAAGAGAAAAATCTTTTGAGAGTCCATAGGCCAACACTATGGTATGAGAAAACTAAAAAGGCTACAAGTAAAATAAAAATAATTCTAAAGACTAGAATTATTCTTTGTTCAAAGTTTTGGTCATAACCCTTCAATTATTTCTAGATTTACTACAAGAGAAAATTTTAATGTTTTTTTCTTTAATATGCTTCAAGTATTTGAAGGATTATGTCAGTCATTTAGTAAGCATTTATTAAGTGCTTATTGTATACCATATACTGTACTAAAACTTAGGATACAAAGAAAGGCAAAAGACAGAAGGTTGTACAACACTCATATCTAATAAGGGAGACAACATTCAAACTATGTACAAACAATATACATAAAGGATAAATGGGTATCAAACTGGTCATACCCTTTGACCCAGCAGTGTTTCTATTGGGCTTATATCCCAAAGAGATCTTAAAGGAAGGAAAGGGACCCATATGTGCAAGAATGTTTGTGGTGGCCCTTTCTGTAGTGGCTAAAAACTGGAAGCTGAATGGATGCCCATCAATTGGAGAATGGCTGAATAAATTATGGTATATGAATATTATGGAATATTATTGTTCTATAAGAAATGACCAGCAGGATGATTTCAGAGAGGCCTGGAGAGACTTGCATGAACTGATGATGAGCAAAGTGAGCAGAACCAGGAGATCATTATACACAACAACAACAAGACTATATGATGACCAATTTTGATGGACATAACTCTCTTCAACAATAAAATGCTTCAAACCAGTTCCAGTTGGTCATTGAAGAAGGCCATATACACCCAGAGAGAGGGTTATAAAATGTGGACCACAACATAATATTTTCATGCTTTTTATTGATGTTTGCTTGCATTGTGTTTCCTTTCTCAGATTTTATTTCTTGTAGACATGATTTTTCTTGCACAGCAAGATAAGTGTGGAAATATGCATACATATATTCAATTTGTCAAGTATTTTAACATAATTAACATGTAGTGGACTTCCTGCCATCTAGGGGAGGGATGGGCACTAGGGGGAAAAATTGTAACAGAAAGCTTTGTAAGGGTCACTGTTGAAGAATTACCCATACATATGTTTTGCAATTTAAAAACTTTAATTAAAAAAGATAAATGGGAATAAATTTAAAGATGCCAAAGAATTATATGGGTATGTCAAATATTAAGAAATAATAAATGAACTTAGTAATTAAGTTTTGGGAAAGGGAAGAGAGGAAAAGGCTTTTTCTTTTTGTTGGGCATTGAACGAGGATTTAGAACAGAAGTAGTAGAAAGGTACATTTTGGTACAATATGAGAAAGGCATGCTTAACAATGGAATGGGCTCCTTCAGGTTTTAGTGAGTTCCCATTAATAGAAGTGAAATTTTTCAGGGTTCATGACTCAAGTATGAATTAGACAAGATGAATTTGGATGACCATTCTAACTGTGGGCTTTTAAGATTCTAATTGCCTCAGTCTTCAATTTCAAGCTTTTTTGCCTCTTTATAGACAAGCAAAGAACACACTGGCAAACCAAAGGACTTAATCCCATTTCTAAGTCAGATTTATTCAGTCTCATTTCTAGTAGGAATTACATTCCTCAAAATGGAAGCATTAATGAACAGAATAGACTTAATACCAAAGCTGAAGTGCAGATTTATTTTATAAGTCGGTTATAGGTAAAGAAATAATAAGATATTCAGAGTGATTAAATTACATGAGAAAAGATGCCATGAAATCATAGTTTCATATTGCCAGTGACTCCATTAGCTTTTCCAAATGATCTGATTAGCTCACATTGAAATGTAATAACACAGAAGCAATGTATTAAGTACCTAAAAATATTCAGGTTACTTCTTTTTCATTAGGCTATTTGCCAAAACTTATTTTATATTTGCTGCTGAACTTTAAATAAGATACTCATATTAAAGAAATGTAGTTCTTGATCATTTTTTTTCCTTCTGAAGATTTTTGTACTTGCTTATGTGAGCTTAATGTCATTCAGCAGACAAAACCACAAGGAAGAAACTGGATAATATGCTTTACAGGGGATTTTTCAGGTGTCTTTTTTGTAAAGTGATGATTAAACACCAAATAATCATTGAAGATGTCACTTGTATTTAATTAAAAGAAATCCATAATATATTCCAAGTTTCTTATCATGATAATTGAAGAAAATCAAAGTAAGCAGAAAGTTTAATCTGTAACCTGGAATTTACATTTGTAATCAAATAATATGTTAACCAAAATTAATATAAAAGTGAGAATTAGGACTGTTATATTTTTGTATCTCTGGAATATCAGAATTACTGTTGTGCCCAGTACTCATGTATAAAGTACTAATAGCCACATGTCCGTTCTGTAACTATGGTAACCACATAATTTTCCCACCTGGCCTGTAAATTATCTTGAATTTAGGGTGCATGTATATTGTATACACTAATATGTGCATATGTTGTCTTACCTGATAGTGTGTAATCTCTTTGAGGGAAGAGATTATTTGATTTTTGTCTTTGTTCTCCAGAGCCTACCAGAGTGCCTGACACACATTAGTCATTTAGTAAATACTAAGTCACCAAAGATTTAATAAGAACTTACTGTATCAGACATTGTAATATGTGTTGGAGATACAAAGAAAGAGAGGTTCAGTTGAAAATAATCAATAGACCAAAGATTAAAGAGGAGTTAAAAGAAGGTTAAAACTTAAAGAAGTTAACTTAACTTTTCCAGAAAAGCTTCTTATAGAAGTTGAAATTTGTATAGCAAGGTAACATGGTCAGACTTGAACTTTAGAAAGATTAATTTGACAACTAAAGGGATAATGGAAGGAAGTAGAGAGAGAGAGAGAGAGATGAAACAAGGAGACAAATCAAAAAACCAACCAAAACAAAGGATACCTGTCATAATTCAGGAGTGAGGTGATGAGGGTATGCACATGGGTAGGAACCATCACCAGAGGAGAAAAGAGGGTATAGAGAGGAGATATAAGTTGATTGACTAACATTCCTTTGAAGGAAAAATTATTCTCCCTGGATATTCAATGTGAGTCTTTCTATCTTCCACAGGGCATTTGTACCACGACCACAGCATTTTTGCACTTCTTCTTCCTAGCTTCATTCTGTTGGGTATTGACAGAAGCCTGGCAGTCATACATGGCTGTAACAGGAAAAATTAGAACTCGACTCATAAGGAAACGCTTCTTGTGCCTTGGATGGGGTAAGCACATTTACAAAAAAGTATACTTTCCATATCTCATTAAATTCAATTTAGAGGGTCAGATTTTGAAAAAGGACCACTCCCTTTTCTTAAACTTAATTGATTTTTGTCTTTGGAAATATTTTGGGATAGAAATCGTGTTCACGACAATATTTCATTCTGAAAGTCTGTTCATCATTTGGGAATTAAAAATAAGGAACAAGTTTCAAAATTATCTACATAGATGGCCAATTACAGTTTTCCTAATGTTCATGCTATAGGACCTGAAATTTAGATATGCAGAAATGGGAACAGCTTCTGCCAATTTATTTTTCCCTAGAAGTGTAAAAAGGTTGTAATTTTTCAAGACCCTTGGCCTTTATGTATGAGAGGTTAGATATGAATTCCAATTAGGTACATTAAAAATAGCTGTGGGGAAAAACTTGAAAGTGATTCAAAAACTAATTTTATATCAAAAAGAGAAAACTGGCTAGAGAATCAGTGGGATTCCTTGTTGTTGGTGGGCACATGGAGAATTCACAGATAAAAGAAATTGAATGACAGACTCAATATTTTTTCTTCAGCATCTATTGAGGAGGCCATTAGGGGGATTTCTATTCTTCGGTTGTCATCACCAAAATAGAGAGGATAGAAATATCTACAATATTTGAAGCTAAATTTACAAACAAAATGTAAATACATCACCAGGACCAAAGTATTTTAAGGCCATACAAGAATGAAATTAGGGGACCTGGATAAAATATATAAAAGATGGCTACTATGACAAAAGATTGGTAAATTCATATGTGATACTTATCTGTAGGGAATATTCCAAAGGAAAATCCAGAAACTTTTTAATAGTGAATTGCACTACATAGTGGACAAGCCAGTTTTGATAGTCAAAGGTAAGTATTACAGACACTTATGGAGCCAACATTCAAAGATAAACACTTTCTATAAATGTAAATGATGACTTTTATTTATTGGATTTAATTCGGAGGTTAAATAGCCATATAAGTAAAAGAGGGATTACTTAACTTTTTTTTAATCCAACAAAGTTATTAAAGATCATAAATGAGTTATACTGATTTGTGTGTCATAAATAAAGAATTCAGCATTGGTGAAGAACCTTATTGATTAGGGTTCTTGGGAATTCCTACTCAGATTGATTATATTTCATATCTTTGCTAATGATCTGTAATACAAATGAAACCCCCAAGCTTGTGTAACACTGAACAGTTGTACATTGTGCCTTTTCCAACAACAAAAAATAACTTTATTTAGGTTTTGATTTGATTTATCTATATAAATGTTGTTTCCAACTAATAGAATATAATTTGGGGGGACAAAGACTTTAGAAAAATGAACAACCTAAACAGTTACTACTAATGGAATGGATGAATGAGTGAAGAAGCTAACCAGTAGGTAAAGATTATTTGAAGACTAATTTGCATTTTTAAATGGCAGATGAGTTTTTATGTAGACAAGGGCAAAGTAATGAATGCAATGAATAAATATTTCAATTATGAGCATAAAATTATGAGCTACTAACCATGCTGCTGGAAAGAGAGTAGGAAATTATTTCTCATTCCTCCACCCCACCTGCAGGTCTCACTAATAGAATGTAAGTGACTTGAGGTCAGAAGTGGTGCATTTTTTGTCTTTGTGTCTCCAGGCCCTAGCTAAATGAACGAAATAAAAATTTATTCTTTGTTGTGTGAATGAATGAGTAAATGAATGAATGAGTGAAAGCCTTCCCAGTGGGTATTCTATCTTTTGAAGAACAGTGTGAGTTTAAAAAAATAAAATAAAAAGTGGCTGGTGGGTTTTGATGTGAGCAAATGTAAAAAAAAAAAAATCCTTTTAATGACTGAATATAAAATGAAGAGTAATGAGCTATTAGTCATTCCCCACAAAGGAACCGAGGAATCATTGCTCATCTTTTAATGATGACATTGGTCCAATGTGACTGTGACCAAAAAAGGCTAAAAATGTTGTAAGATATATCAAGAAGGATACAAAATAAAAAGTAATAGCCTACTCATATGAAACTAAGAACACTATGCAGTTCAGGACTTTCCAATTTTGGAATTTTTAAAAGAATATAATGGAATCAGAGGAAATCTAGAAAGTTCCTAAATTGACTACAAAGAATAGATAAAGGAAGACACTATCTTCATCCAGAAAAAAGAACTAATAAATTGGATTATATATAAATCAGGTGTGAAACAAGGATGCCCACTGTCACCAATATTATTTAATACTGTATTGGAAATCCTGGCAATAGTTAATAAGAGAAGAAAAAGAAAGAAAAGGTATCAGAAAAGGAAACAAATAGGTATCAGAGATAATAAAACTTTTTGTAGATAATCTGATATTATATGATATGACTTCCAGAGTGGGGAGGGGAAGAGGAAAGGTAATTTTTTTTAATTACACAATAATTTTTAAAAGGAATAGCAAGTCATACATAGTAGGTTTAAAGTTACATGAGCAATCATCTTTTTTATGCTTTTATAGAAATAATTGTTTTATTTTATAAATTAAAATTTAAAAGTAAAAAGACAAGTAGAATGATTGAGGAGGAAGACAAGAGAGTCATGATATTGTAACACAGTAAAAATGTGTTGAGAATCTTCAATTGGGAAAAGTAAAACTTGAGAATGGACATGAACAAAATCTATAAAACCATTCATTATATGACTAACATAAACCCAGTTTTCATCTACCAAATCCTGAAATACAGGGAGAAAATTGAATGAGGTAAGTCTAAGACTCACAAAAGGATAACTTCACATGGAGGATCATTACCCACGAGGCAGTATAGGGATCCCAATGGATTCCAAAAAATTTGAACAATTATATAAGTGGAATAGTCATAAATGTTTGCTAAGAGAATTTGCTATGTAATCGACCTTGAAGATTGACATCAGAGAATACAACTTTGTACTCACCTTATTTCTTTTGGTGTGTCTTTTGACAAGAGACTAGAAAATTAAATGAACTATAACTTCATCAGTAGAGAAATTCCTATGTTCTCTATTCCCATAGTGGAAAGTAGATGATATAGATTGGAAGTTAGCACATTTCTCCCAGTATGTGATTGAATGAATATGTTACTGCTATTATATTTCATCACCCATCTGTGTTTTGCCTTCTGGCTTTGAATCTGTAAGTTTTCTATAAATCAAGATAAATCTACTTTCTTTTAAAAGAGAAAGGGAGGTGGAAAGCTAGAAAGAAACATCAAAACTATTATTAGTTCACTGTAAACCAATGTCAAATAAAGTAGTTACCTAGCAACATCATAGCAATTTTCAATTGAAAGCCTAGTTGTCTCGTTAATATTCTCATACTTGAAAGAAACACTGTTTCCTTCTGGAATCATATTTTATGAAAATAGTCATCTACATGCAATTATTCCATTTTCTTTCTTAGAGTATTTCTTAGATAAGTGGGTGATTTATAACTGAAACAAAGTTTGGTCTTTGCTTTCCTTGCAGGTTTACCAGCATTAGTAGTGGCCATTTCAGTAGGCTTCACCAGGACGAAAGGATATGGCACTGATCACTAGTAAGTCCATCCACAGTGATAAATCATGTTTATAATTAAGTTAATTATCAAATAAGCTTGATCAGTGCTAGTTTCCCACTGCTAATGACTTACATTTTATGCAATGAGTCATTAACAATTGCAGAAATTGCATCAGGGTAGAATTAAGGGGAGATTAAATGCATGAAGGTTATAGAATTAGAACTAGAGGGCTTTTTGGAGTTCCATGTTCACTGTGATCATTTTGTTTCCCATTGGTGTTATTTTCCCACAAACATGTTAGAAGAGTGAGGGGCATGACACTTTTTTGTAGTTAACATTGGTCTACCTATTCTGTTTCCCATTGGTGTTATTTTCCCACAAACATGTTAGAAGAGTGAGGGTCATGACACTTTTTTGTAGTTAACATTGGTAATATCAATGAATGTTTACAACTGAATAATTCTTGGCACACTTTGACTTCAAATGTCAATCTGACACAGAGTTTACAATGTTACTATGAAGACATCACAAGCATATTGGCATCAAGCCTATGTTGTCACATTTGTCAAGTCAGCCAAACTGTGATAACTACATAAAAGAGTAATATAGGGTTCATTACATTTGCTTTGACTCATAAAGCCAGCCCAGAAGTCATAATATTGTTTATTAAATAATCCATACTTAAAAGTGCCTTCAAATGATTAAATATTTCTTGATCTATGTTTGAATTGAATGTAAGTATATGTGAGTTTATGTATAAATGCATCCAAGATGGGAGTCTGGGGAAGAGAAAGGCATGATAGAGGAGATGATGTTTCAAGATTTCTCTACAACCAAATCTAAAACCCTCCCTAACAGAAGAGTGGGATTTTTCTGAAGGATACTGGGGAAACTCCTTGAATAAGAAGATTTCAAAGAGAGAGCAATATTTGGGAAGAAAAAATAGCATACTATCATCCAGTTTCGAATACAGTGCTGAAGAGCAGTACTTTTAGGGGGTCTGATGGACAATAGACATGATCAGACCAGGAATTATAAGGAACATGGAAATGTTCAGAGCAGGACAACTAGGGGCTATGGAAGACGGATATGAACACAAAGGAAGTAGCAGCTATTGCTCCTGTGAGTGTTTTGCTGGGGAGTTGGAGGTGGAGGGATACAAAATATATCTGAACTGGAGAACTCTGTATTGGGTGAGTTGTGTTTTATGATAGGACCCAATACATTCTTTCTGTTTCTTCCTGCAGTTGGCCATGTAATACCCATAGTCCTTACTCCCTCTTCTTCCATTGTAAACCAATATTTTTAAGGGAATAAAGAATAAAGAATTTCTGTTAGTTGGGTGGTTAAATGTGGAGCTATAATCCTGTTTGATATTTCCATTATTCTCCCAAAAAGTTAGCTAAAGGCAATGTTGCACCTCAAATCCCCCACAAAGACTGTAAGGCAAATGGCTTAATACTGAAATATTATTCACACTTACATGTTATTGTTAAATTTTTGTCTAATAATGGACCCCAGGATGAAACTTCTAGACTCCATGGTAGTCTGCACCTAGGATTTGAAGACCTCTATCTATAGTAATGTTAAGGGGGGGAGAGTATGAGGATAAGCATAAGACTCATTGTTTAAAAAAAAATAGCCTTTCTATATCCGGAAGGGCCCATCCCTTATCTCATCCCATTCTATCCTCAAATCAATGTGTGAATAGTAGGATCATAAAATTTCACTCTGTAAGTGATCCTTGATATTTTTATATTGAGAGCATAAATTCATCTACATATATTTTTATTCTTCTCTAATTTTAATAAGGACACAGAGAGGAGTGAAGAATGAGAAAAACAATTGATGGAAGGCCAGTTTTAAAATGCCAGATTCCATTGTTTAATGGAAAGCAAGCTCAAGGTGCAGAATTATTTGTTGACACATATGAGGGTATGATTTGGAAACCCTAGACCACTCTTAGGGAGCTGAGTACTTACAACGTGTTCCTCAAGACAAGTAATCCATTTTAATAGCTATTAAATTCAATTGAATATTAAGCAACCCAAATATGAGGAACCCAAAGCATAAGTCTTACCATAATACATGTCCTCAAGGATGTTATAGATTAGGATAAATAGATTATTTTCTTCATTGGATCTATTATCTCATCACTACAGGTGTTCTCTCTGCTGGTATAGGCTATAACCCAATCATTACATTTGATCTTAGATGACTTTTATCTATGGTTTCAAATAAAAAACTTCAATGATGAGTTGGGAGTGGGGATAGCATTTGTTAATGTTCTGGAACCATTTCTCTAAGACTCTTAGCATGACATGTATTTTGTTAAGCCCATGGATGGGCTATCCATCTCTTATATTTGATTCTTATTACATGACTGGTCCACCTCCTTTTCTAGTCTAACATCTCATTGGTAATTCACTGCTTCTCTTGCCTAATTCTATATTGATAATATGTTGAACCCTGTTCACTTTCACCAAGTTCTTCTCTGCTGTCTTTTATAGCATCTGTAATTTTCATTCTTAGTAAAAAGGGAAGGTGAATGGAAGTAGCATTTATATTTTACCTACTAAGTGTCAGGCACCTTGCTAAATGATTTTAAAATATCTTAATTGATCCTTACAACAACCCTGTGAAGTGTTACTGTCCCCATTTTATGGCAGGGGAAACTGAGGCAAAGGGAGGCTAATTGATTTGCCCAAACCTACACAGATAGTAAATGTCTGAAGTCAGATCTGAATTTGGTTCTTCTCAACTCTAGATTCATCAGTCAATCCATTGCACCATACAGTAATTTCTAGAAGACTTGCTACTCAGCCACACAGCATAACTGGAAGAATATAAATATGAAGAAGATAGGTCTTTGTTGCTAGGAACAGCTGAGGGTCATTAAAAATATTCTTCTTCAATCCAGGGCTTAAGACATTGTCCATCTAAAATTCCTACCCAAGCTGTATATATTAATATGGATATCTATCTAATTACATGACAAAGTCTGGAGCACTGGTATCAAACTTAAAAAGAAAAGGAGCCACAAATCCATATAGAAAGCCCCTACCCGCAGTTATTGGCATTTTAAAGTATGCTTAATCTATATTTTTTTTGCTTTTTAAAGCATTTTCCAATTACATTTTAATCTGGTTTAAGCTGTCACATATGGGAGTGTGAAAGGCTGCCTGTTAGACTATCAAGAGCATAGTATTCTTCGTTCATGTGCTTTTTTTATGTGGATAATGAAACCAAATTATTTTGGATTTTTTTTTATTTTGATAATAGCTTTTTATATTCAAAATACATGCAAAGATAGCTGTCAACATTCATCCTTGCAAAACCTTGTGTTCCAGTTTTTCTCCCTCCCTTTCCCCCACCCCTGTGCCTTAGCCAGCAAGTAATCCAATATAGGTTAAGCATCTGCAATTTCTCTAAACATATTTCCACATTTATTATGCTGCACAAGAAAAACCAGGTCAAAAAGGGAAAAAAATTGGAAAGAAAAAAAAGCAAAAAAAAAAGTGGAAATGCTATGTTGTGATCCACATTCAATCCCCATGCTCCCCTTTCTGGATGCAGATGGCTCTCTCCATCATAAGTCTATTGTAACTGGCCTGAATGAACTCGTTATCGAAAAGAGCCAATTCCATCATAGTTATCACATAATCTTCTTCTTTCTGTTTACATTTTCATGCTTCTACTTACTTCAATTAGCATCAGTTCATGTAAGTCTCTCCAGGCCTTTCTGAAATCATTCTGCTGATTGTTTCTTATAGAAGAAGAATATTCCATTACATTCGTATACTATAACTTATTCAGCCATTCCCCAACTGATGAGCATCCACTCAGTTTGAAAGTTTTTTTTAAGATTCTACATTGTTTTAGGACTTGATATGGATAGCAAAATATTATCCACAAATAGCATAATCAGGAAAAACTCATCAACTGAATATTTGGAAATCCAATTTTGATTTAGACTCTGTGCTGGAATCCCACCTAATAAGTGAGACATTGATCTCTTTTTATTTTGGACTTTATTTTGTTGAACAAATATTTCTGTTATAACATTTTTCAAGGAATCATAATTTTAGTGTATTTGTGGAGGGAGATAATGATGAAGGAGAGTTCATAAAGAAAAATTTTTACTGTGGAATTAAATGTTTATTTGTCAACAAACGAATATAGAATGATCTTTTATTTTATAAACATTTCAATCAGATGTGTGACTACAAAGGGGATATATGTTATAGAATATTGTTTGTAAAAATCTATTTTTTCTTTTCTTCACCTTTATAAAGTAGGTTACTCAATGCAAGCATAGATTATTCTCATAAAATTTTTGGAGAGGGTCTTATGTATCAATAATTCATAAGTCATCGATGCAGAGATCAAATAGACATCAGAGGCCATTGAGTCAAACTCCTGTATTTTACAAATAAAAAAATAAAAAAAAATCCTGAAGCCTAGGAAAGTTAAGAGTTTCCCAGTCACACAGGTAGTATATGTCAGCTATTGATTGGTTGCCCTTTTTCATAACAATAAGGTTCATGATCTTTTTTTCCAAATGTTTCCTATTCTTGGTCTTCCCCCTTTCCTCCGCCCCTCTCCCCCAGAGACTAGCTCTCCTCTTTCCCAAGCTGGAAGTACAATAGCCAGTTATGGATGTCATCCCAATTGTGACTTTAATCTGCTCAGTTTTGCTATATTAGGTTAATTGATTCTTCCTTCCATTGCCCTAGTGTCCTTTTGCTTCAAGGGATTCACCATTTTGATATTAGTTCAGATATTTAATATTAGTGCTACCACAGCTCAGAACTACTAACCTCAAGTGATTCACCAGCCTCAGTGACCCGCAGCAACAGAGACTATAATCATTCATCATCAGTCCTGGAATATCCTGTCTTCTTTTACATAAACTAAGAATTTAAATTACCTTAAAATTGTATTATCTCTATCATAATTCTCCTTTGTATACACTTTAGACTTATTTTCTTATTCCCATACTTCTTCATTTGACATGCTGTGGACTATATTTGTTGAGTCCAAATGTAAGAGATTTGCCATTATTGAGAGAGAAAGCTTGTTAAAGAAATGGGTAGAGGTCTTTTTCAATTTTTTTTCCTGTCCTTTGTTCTTCACTTTCATTTTTAAACATCCTAAAGATGAGCTATAATAGTTATTTTTTTTACAAATATATCTGCAAAGTTGCTTTTCCATAAACTTCTCTCTATTCTGTGAGGTGAGATTATGATTTTCTATCATCTTTTCTATAACATTTTTATAGGAATCTATTTTCTAAATCTATGTTTCTCACAGTTGCCATATTTTTCTACTTGGGATTAATAGTTCACTAGTTAAGGCAATTTTTAGACATTTTGGATCTTTTCTCAATGTGATGATTGATTTAAACCTCCTAAATTTCTATAAATTATAGTGAAAGTTTAAGTATTTGTTCTTTGATCCATTTCATTTTATTTATTTATTTATTTAAATGTTTATTTAAATGTCACATCAGAGTTGCTTCAATTGAATTCCATGTTCTCATTTTTATTTCTTTTTCCTTCTAATTTGATTTTTGTTCTAACAAGCCTGCAAATTGGCTATATATGAGAAACTAATTCAGAAATTATTCTCATATAAATAACAACCTGACATTCCTTTAAAATGTAATATTTCTTTTCTTTTCTTTTTTTTTGGTGAATATAGTATTTACCAAGTTCAATGCCCCCTTAATACTCTTTTTGAAGACACTATTTTGTCCTAAAGCAGGGATCAGCAAACTACTTGATGATCTAAGAATGTTTTTACATTCTTAAACAAGTAAAACATATTCTTAGCTCTGTGATTGTACAAAATCAGATAGCAGGCTGGATTTAGCCTGTGATTTGCAGTTTGCCAAGACCTGTTCTATAGGTATAATGCCAATGTATATACTCTGCAAGTTTTACTCTCAATTTTTACATCTGAACCATGTTTTCCAACATTTTTCCCCATCTTCCCTTATATTCACATTTATATTGAAGTCATTTGTATTAAAAAAGAGTTGTTTTAATTTAGATCTTGTTATATTCTTCATATACCTTCCCTACTTTCTCATGCTCTACAAAAGATGTCAGTATATAAATTGCTGTTATTTTCCCGATACTTTTCAGTTTTGTTTTGTTTTGCAAATGCTTATCATGAATACTTCAGTATGAGATGACCAAAGAAATAATCATTCTAGATGCTTTTGGATGCATGATAAAAGCATGGAGGAGGGCAGGGCTCGCATACTGAGAAGAAATTTTGGAATAAACTATTATTCCCAAAGGTTAAAAACAAGTACCTTAAAAGATGAGAATGATGACTTTCTCTCAAGTAGTATGAAAAGTGTTCCTCAGGTAGCCTGTTTCTAGCTCTTCTAAATTATACATCCAAGCAATGAATAATAGCAAGCTACATGCCATCTCCATTTCTTTAGGTAATGTGAGAATGAATGTATCTTTCCTTATGTTTTCTCATGGATCTACCCATGTAAATGTATATGTATATATATATATATACATGTATATATATATATATATATATATATATCTTTCCAAATGTCAAAATTGAAATAAACACAGCTGCATTTATTTTCATTCAAAATCTAAAATTTGGTGAATTTTCTTAGTATGCTGCAAAGATATAGAGGCAAGTAATGCATGCAAAATGTAGAATATGCATCTCTTTGAAACTGTTGCTTTTAAATGAATTTCTTCCAATATACTGAAGGCCTTCAGGAAAAGCAGGTAAATGGCATGTCTGAAATTTTAAGACTAACTGTCTTTCCTTAAAAGAATAATTGAAAATTTTGATAGTTGATGGCAAATAGCATTTTTATCCACACTAAATTTTCATTTCAAAGGTGAAAATAAATATAGGAAATCTCACTGCAGTGTTAATTTTTCCTAAAATAAGTACTTGAAAATAAGTTTTTATACTGAAAATTCCTTGCCAGTGAGAACAATCCAAGACATAGAATCCTATAATTCTAGACTTTTCCCCCTTATGTGTAATTTTATATGCTTTTCCATTGTTCTAGAATGCCAAAGACAAATCGGTAAGCCAAATTGTTTTTATCACGCTTCAATGGTTTAATACTCATCACTAATTTTTGTTAGTTCTTATCTAATATTCTTTCCAGCTGCTGGCTATCTCTTGAAGGAGGGCTACTCTATGCTTTTGTTGGGCCTGCTGCTGCTGTTGTCCTGGTAAACATCAAAATCACCTTATTTTCTTCTCTGAGCAGAGAAAGGCTATTTTATAGCAATTAAATTGACTATTTCACTAATCATTGCATATTATATAGAAATTTTAGCATCAGATGCACTATTATGGAGTCAATTAAAACTGAAGTTCTATTTGACTTCATAATGCTCTATAGGAAGTATATGACTATTCTGAAATCTCATTCTAAGTTTCAAGTAGTGGGAAGAAAGTTTTCATATGTTTGGGCTTTCATTTATATTGCACAATTACAATTGTGTAGGGAAGTTGTGGTTAACTTAATATCTTTGCCCTTTAACACACAATATTTCAAGAATATTATTCCTGTCAGGAATATCTCATAAAGGCCCCCATTTCTCAAGAATGACAAAAATATAACCAAAACATGGAATATATGTATTCCATGTATATGGAATACACATGAAATACATAAAGTTTATGTGTGTGTGTGTGTTTTTTTTTTTCCTTTTTGGAAACCCAGAAGCAATTTCTTCATAACTTTAACTATAAAACATCACCCAAAAATGAACATTAATTCTGCTACTAATTTGCCTTTGTCTCTCTTAATGAGGACATCTTATTTTATTGATATCAAATCTCTTTCCCCTCAATAAATCTGGAAAGTGAGCAAGGGGAAGGTGGAGGGAGCAGTTTGAATTAAATCCAGAGATCCCCATCTCTGTGCAATTAGCTTTCTAATTGGAAAATTGTTCCTCAGTTTTTTAAATGATTCATGAAATAAATTGGAAGCAAATGACATTGTTTCCTCAGCATTATAAATGCATAACTTTCCTTTTTTTTTAAAGTTTGGTCTTTTCTGCCTTTAAACATTTGCAACATAACAAGGAGCTAATGCTATGCAAGATTTATACGTGAAATAAAATCCAGGCATAGGGTTAGATAAGCACCTAAGAAAATGAGAACTATTAGAAATGCTTTTATCTGCTGAGTTGAATACTGATTCAGTGGATAGGATCATTTCCCTAAGCTACTGTGTTACTGTTTCACTATCCCTAAAATAAAGAAAACCATTGTGTGTGAAAGAAACATTGTTATAGGCTTTGAGGTAACAATCTATTCCTGTCTTTTTGCTACTTTTATAATAGAATCTGTGACATAAAACATTTCTCCTGTTTTCAATAGTCAGAAGATAATTCTTTCCTTGATTAAATGTAACCTGGAAGTTGGCAATTTTTTTTTTATGAGGAAAGGGATTTATACCAGTGGTATGGATCTTCTTTATAGCATCAGTTAAACAAATTATAAAACTCACATGACTTGAGTGAATTTGCAGATTTAACTACTTTGTGTTAAAATCTGCAAATCATTTTATAAGCCAAAAAGGGAAGAAAATACTCTCTTGAAATTCCAATATGTGGATTGCTCCTTTATAACAGACGATTTTGTTGCCCCATTTAGAAATAATCTATTGGGCAAGAAGGTCAAAAAAGAGAAGGAAGGGGGAAAAAAGCAAAAATAGTTTTACATTCAGTAATTAAGTCCTATGACTGAATTGACCTCAAGTAGACAACTCCTTCTGATACATTTGTTTTCATAAGAATTTTTGGCAAGGTTTTTTGGCCAAATCCTGAGAAGCTATTATAAATAGTTAAAGTCACAGACATTTCATTCTGCTTTTACATTTTCATTGGAGAAAGAGAACTGCATATGATCACTTCTCTGCTATAATATCTAAAAGTTTTTTTTAATAAAAGAGGAACATTAAGAAATATTGAAGAATGTTTAAAAGATCATACTGTAAAAAATGGTACTTTGATAGCCAATTTCAAAATTAATTTCTTAAAAGATCCCAGCGATCTACTGCAGATTTGTCTTTTGGGTTAATAAGGCTTGACTTATACCATAAAATGTCATCCTTTGAAGGGATACAAACTTTTTCTCTTCTGTGAGGATCCTTTCTGACCACAAAGTCTAAAACAGTGACTCAGGTCTAGTGCTTGTCTCATATACTCAATCTCGTAGAATATAGCCAGATTATTAAAGGCATAAGTAAAATGAGAACAGCCTCCTATAACCAAACTGACTTTATGGTTTTAATACCACCTGGGGATAGAAGAAAGGGAAGAGAATATTAGATTTCCTTGATAATGTTTTAAGGAAAGTTAAGGAGTTTGGGAGGAGGGATGTTAAAAAATTAAGTCGTGTATTTATTGCAAAAGATGAAAGCTAAGTGTACTTACAAATTGTTGAAGTAGCAATCTAGTATTAAAATTATGAAATATTACAAGGTATACCTATCTGGAAAGTACTTCAAACAGTATTGTCAGTGTTGTTATCATTAGGAATAAGGTAAACCACATTGCCATATTTGTAAATATTGAATTAATTAGAGATTAATTTCAAGCATAATGGATGTTACTAGTTTCCTTTCACTATCACTGAAAAGTCATCTATTGTTTCTATTTGACAGGTCAACATGGTGATTGGCATTTTGGTATTTAATAAACTTGTTTCCAGAGATGGGATCCTAGATAAAAAGCTCAAACACAGAGCCGGGTAAGCTCAATTGGTAGATTGTGAAGATTCTTTACTAGTGAATCTCATCTTTTTAGTTCCAGATACTCATCAAATGCATTTGATTGTGCTTTGGATTTTGTTCTCCATGTACTGATGTGTTTGGTAGATTTCATCCATTCCAAAAGTTGCAGTTGTACTATTCTCAGGGAATGTGACCAAAAATACCCAATAATAATAAAACACAAACTAAAGTATTAAGTTAATTTTTAAAGATGCTAATTTTGGTCTTACTCACCAAAAACATTAAAACTTCAAGTGTATCTTTGAAGAAATGTTCTTAGATAAGACACATATTCCTCACATGCCCTTGTTCCTGTTGGCTAAAAATAAATAAATAAATAAATAAATAAATAAATAAATAAATAAATAAATAAATAAATAAATAAATAAATAAATAAA